>PVJC01033880.1:0-19127 GCA_004026665.1 Murina feae
ATCCCCATTAAAATACCAACGGCATATTTTACAGACGAAGAACGAACTCTCCAAAAATTCATTTGGAATAAAAAAAGACCCCGAATAGCTGCAGTGATCCTGAGAAAGAAGAACAAAGTAGGAGGGATCTCAATACCAGATGTCAAGCTGTATTATAAAGACACTGTTCTCAAAACTGCCTGGTACTGGCACAAGAATAGACATATAGATCAATGGAATAGAATAGAGAACCCAGAAATCGACTTGAACCAATATGCTCCATTAATATTTGACAAAGGAAGCAAGAACATACAATGGAATCAAGACAATCTCTTCAATAAATGGTGTTGGGAAAACTGGACAAATATATGCAAAAAAATGAAACTAAACCACCAACTTATACCATACACAAAAATAAACTCAAAATGGATAAAGGACTTAAATGTAAAATGGGAAACCATAAAAATACTAGAGGAATGCAAATACAACAGACGCTCAGACATATGCCAAAGCGGTTTCTTCACTGATACAGCCCCTAGGGCATTGGAAACTAAAGAGAAAATAAACAAATGGAATTTTATTAAAATAAAAAGCTTCTGCACAACAAAAGAAACCATCAGCAAAACAAGAAAACCCACTACATGGGAGAACATATTTGCCAATCTTATCACCAATAAAGGTTTAATCTCTAACATTTATAGGAAACTCATACAAATTAACAAAAAGAAGACAAACAATCCAATCAAAAAATGGGCAAAGGACCTAAATAGACACTTTTCAAAAGAGGACATTCAGAAAGCCAAGAGACATATGAAAACATGCTCAAAGTCACTAATTACCCGAGAGATGAAAATCAAAATAACAATGAGATACCATCTCACACCTGTCAGAATGGCTATCATGAACAAATCAACAAATGACAAGTGCTGGAGAGGATGCAGAGAAAAAGGAACACTTGTGCACTGCTGGTGGGAATGCAGACTGGTGCAGCCACTGTAGAGAACAGTATGGAGTTCCCTCAAAAAATTAAAAATGGATCTCCATTTTGACCCTGTGATCTCACTTCTGGGAATATATCATAAGAAAGCAGAAACAAGAATCAGAAAGGATATATGCATCCCTATGTTCATAGCAGCACAATTTACCATAGCTAAAATTTGGAAACAGCCTCAGTGCCCATCAGCAGATGAATGGATTAGAAAACAGTGGTACATCTACACAATGGAATACTATGTCGCTGTGAAAAGGAAGGAGTTCTTATCATTTGCAGCAGCATGGATGGAACTGGAGAACATAATGCTAAGTGAAATAAGCCAGTAAATGAAAGAAAAATACCACATGTCCTCACTCATCTATGGATAATAATAACCATTATAAACTGGTGAACTAAAATAGATACAGAGGCAGAGCAGCATCAAACAGACTGTCAAATTACAGCAAGAAGGACAGGGAGGGTTGGTGGGGGAGTAACAGATCAGCCAAGGGACTTTTATGCATGCATTTAAGCATAACCAAAGGACACAAAACACTGAGGGTTAGGGGAAGCAGGGTAAGGGCAGGGGAAAAAAAGAGATATATGTACTACAGTTTGTAAAACTGTATGTAATTAATAAAAAATTTTAATAAAAAATAAAATAAAATAAATAAAGGTTAAAAAAAAGAGAGAAGAAACCATATTCTATTTCACTCTGTAGCTCTGGCACATAATACTCAGTATGGACATTGTAAGTGCTTGATTCAAATAAATGGGAGTGAGGATGAAAAAAATAATAAAATAAAATGGGTCATAAATTTAAATGTGAGTATAAATATTTTAGAATAAACCAAGATAAGTCTTGGTTTGAATTCTGATTATTCTTCCTTCTAGCTGACCTGTTGTCAATTATTTCACCTTTCCCAATTCTAATGTGTTTTTTCATCTGTCAAACAGGATAATCTCAAGAATTAAATAAAGTAACAAATGGAAAAAATACCTTGTACAGGGCTTAACACTTCAAAGTGAATACTGAGTGAAATGTTGCATAGTTTCCCCTGTATTTTGTGCTAAGTATGTCTTCCTATGACTTCTACTCATTGGACTAATTTCTACCACTAAGGTCTACTCTTGATCAGGCCAATCCATCTTCCATGTAATAAAGGCTATTCTGCCCTGGTCATTGTTGCTCAGTTGGTTGTAATGTCATCCCATTCACCAAATGGTAGCAGGTTTGATTCCTGTTGGGGGTGAGCATACAGGAGGTGGTTGATTAATGTTTCTCTCTAACATCAATGTTTTTCTCTCCATCTTTCCCTTCTTCTCTCTAAAATCAACTTTAAGAGGCTACTATGGCTTGGCTTTCATGGCTTACTGGTTGAGCAGTGACCTGTGAACTAGTACAGGGTTTGATTCCAGGTCAGGGCACATGCTCAGTTTTGGGCTAAATCTCTAGTAGGGAGCTTGCAGGAGGTGGCCGATCAATAATTCTTTCTCATCATTGATGTTTCTATCTCTTTCTCCCTCGCCCTTCTTCTCTCTGAAATCAATAAAAGTATATTTTAAGGGGAAAAAAGCTACTCTGAATCTAAAAGAGTGCTGTTACATGGGACAATATAAAATATTCCCATAGAATTAGGTTGGTGATTTTGTAGGGAAGCAGGGAGGATAAAGGACACAGGTACTTTGTGGGTTCTGTTGATGACAGGAGGCTGTCCTTCATAATAGGAACAAAGATGGCTTCTTGTTGATTCTGTTGCTATTTGGAGTAAGAATCTTCTTTATACAGTAAATTCCTTCTCCCCTTATCAGGTGTGTGCAATGAAGTCTTTCTAATCCTCAGGCTGAGCCAAAGAAGGCATTTCCATGGAAACAAACTCTGTTGGCAAGAACACTCTGGATAAGAGCAGCATTATAGAAAGCTTGGGTCTATTATTCTTGCACAGCGTCTATACAATGAACTTGATTTTAAGAATACTTAACAGTGTTTGGAGTGGAGAATGCTACCAAGCAATCTTGGGATGTGTGGTGGTCAGAGGTACTAGAGCTTCATGCAGATCTGTCATCATTTAGGAGCCCATACTGGAACACTTGCCATCTTTAATATAGGTCTTATCTCTATGCTTCTGGGTGCCCTTCATCTAAGTCCTTTTACATAGATTAAAAGGGTTACATGCACTTTTACTTCCATCAGTGGGATAATAAATATTTCAAAAAGAAATTGTAGAAATGTCTGAGATAATATTATATTCTTATTTTTCCACATATTTAGACCTGCATTTCATTCCTGACTTTTAGGATGTTTTTTCCTCATCTAAGTCACTATCCTCATCATCAGCTAGGGTTTTCAGAGCTCTGGCCAATTTCAATGCATTGAATAATGTGTCTGAGGCTCTTAGGAAACTGAATGGCCCAGTTGCATGTCAACATTTATTCAGGAAATAATAATTTCTTGATTTTTAGGTATGGACAGATATTTAGAAAGCATTGAGCTCAGTGGTGTTCATCAAAATCGCCTGAGAAGCTTATTAAAATTTAGTTTCTAGGGCTATACCCAGGCCTAATAAATCAGAATCAATATGGTTTATGCTTAGGCATGTATATTTTAACATGATCGTCCAGTGTTTCTTATGTACTACAAAGTTTGAGAACCATTGATGTAATCTAGCATTTTCTTCTCCCTTCATGTATAAAGAACTGAGGTATACAAAAGAAATTTGACATTTTAAAGTTCACAAATATAACTGAAGAAATGTTTAGAAAGATAATTTTGGACATATTTGTAATTTTTAAAGTTCATTTTGTCTAAAAAGTACTTCTGGGGCTCTGAACATCATATACATCAAGATTAGTGCCAAAGAAATAAGACTTTGGTAAACCTTTGCAACTAATAATAAAAAGATAAAATTAGGACCCTGGGGTTTATGTCTTAAAATTCAAGCCCTAAATTGTTTCAGCGCTGAAGAAAGACAGCGTGCTTTGATAGAGGAGGCTCAAAGGCCTTTGAGCTTTGCCTCAGGGAAGCCCGGAAGCCACAGCCCAGTTAATGGCTCTGTGGGTTAATTGAGCTAAAAATAAAACATAAACTGTGTTTGAGGTGCTTTTCCCCCTTTATATTTACACAGAATTTTATTAAGGCATGCGTTTCTTAAAAGATGAGATTAGATCTGCGTGGGATTAGATGAAAATGTACAAGATTTTTATATTTTCCCTGTAGCTCTACAGCTGCCTCTGCAGAAGACATCTCCCAGGGCTTGGGCCTTGGGTCATGTTCTTTTGAAATTTTGAGTGGGTTCAGATATTTTTTAGATGGGTCTTTTCATCCGTGTCAGAAGAACAGCTTGATTCTTTGGTTCCTCTCCAAGTTAAGGACAGATTATATGAGGCCATTTTAATTTGCTTATTCTGAAACTTCAATCAGTGGTTTAGGAAAGATACTTTCTAGTCAATCAGTAGCCAAACACACACACAAGCCCTGTAGTTAAAAAAATCCCATATGGTGTTGCACCCCAAACTCTAGTGATTTATCAGTGACTATGGTTTGCTAACAGAGAGTGAACAACCTTCTGGCAATTTGGAGACAAGGAAAGGGAAAGGAATGAGAAGAGAGGGAGTGAGATTAGGCAGCCAAGATGAAAAAAATGGAGGCAATGAACAAAAATGATTCCTGGAACTTTAATAGGGATTTAGCCACAGACAAAGAGGCTTTCCTCAGTTTTCAAATTGACATTTATTTTAAAAGCCATCACGGTAAAATGTGGCCTTAGAAAAACAGAAGAAAATATTCTGATTTGATTCCTTAATAGAATCAGCACCAAATTTGCCCGTTTTTCCTGGGTCTCATTTCATTGGAGAACTCCCTAGTCCCCACTGAATCTAGTGACCATTGAAGTTGGAATCAGATAGTAAGAAACTTAATATTGTGCATTGTTCTGAGAAAGAGATGGGAAGGTGATGCTGATCCACAGCCTCTCAATCCTTCCAAGGAAGGACAGGTTAAGGGTTACTGACCAGGTCCTTTGAAAAGCCTGGTCTTGGTAAATATTATTTATTACTACTGTCTCTAAAGTAGGCAATACTATGCACCCTGAATTTGGTTGAAAATAACAATGGCTGAAGAGATAAGTCAACATAAAATCTTAGGTCTGCCATGGATATGTGGCATTTGGCAATTCACATGACCTTTTCATGGTCCACAAAAGCCTTTTTCACAGGATAATTGAAAATGAGGGTTTCATGGGATATAAACAACCTGTAATCCCAGGCCTTCCACATTCAGACTTATCCAAATGTTTGGTAAGGTCCCAACTAAATCTATTTAATCATTCAGTAAACATGCCTTGGGCATCCTATTCCTCTGCACTTCAGATATTCTTCCTGTTTGGAAAGTTTACCCTCTTAGTCTTATCACATTCAAACCCTTCTCAAAACCCAATGAACTCCTTTAAAGAAGTAATTTTCTGCCATGACCAGTGTGACTCCCAGTTGGTTGAACATTATCCCAGGAACCAAAAGGTACCTGGTTCAATTCTTGGTCAGAGCACATGTCTCAGTGTGTGTTCGATCCTCAACAGCAGACAGCCAATTGATGTTGATGTTTCTCACATTGATGTTTCTCTCTCTTTTCCCTCCTCTCCCTCTAAAATCAATAAAAACATTAAAAAAGAATATAAATACTTTCCTTGTGTCCCTCCAGGGCTCTTTCTCTCTCCTCTACTCTCATTGTGTATTGCTCATTTGACACTTGTCACACATGGCTGCCTCTAGCAGCCTGAAAGTTTCTTGAATATAGGAAATACATTCTACTCAATAAATTAAGTTAATGGTTATAAAATATCTTTATAAATTATCTATCATGGCAGTTATTTGAAAAGGAAACTATGAAATAGTAAACTGATTTAGATTAAGAAGAATCCAAGTACTGGTGTTGGTCATTTCACTTTTACAAGTGAAGTTATACCACAATTAATGCTTTGGGACAAATTACCAAAACACTTTACTCTTAGTTTTCCCATGGGTAAAATGTGAATAAAAATAGATACCATCCTAAGTAAATTTTTATGGGGATAAATTGAGATTAATGGATACAGATATTTTGTAAGAGTTGAGTTGTACAATTGAAACAATTAAGTAGGTAGTATGTATACCAATATCAAACATTAATCTTCCCCACCATAACATGCACACAGTAGTCCAAAGGAATTGTTTATCAGTACCATGATTATAATAATTATGATCAGTGGCACTATTTTCTTCTTCCCTGAACAAGGAAGGATACAGCCATGGCGTGAGCCCCTCACACAGCCCATTGGCTTCGTTATAGAGAAAAATTGGCCTGACTTACCCCAGGTTTATTTTTTCACAGAATATCAGAGTGAAAGAGCTCTTTACAGAATATTCAGTTGAACTTCTTTAGGTCACTGATCTGAACAGTGATGCACAGAAAAAAAGAAGAGGCTTGCCTAAGATGTGGTATCAGCAGTTATATGGATTCTGATACAGATATAGACACAAAGTAACAGGTATTTCTTGAAAAGTCTGTAGATTTAAAATATCCCATTTTAATATTCCAGTCTAATTGGTAAGGTTAAGCAGAGATGAAATCCAAGGTCACATAGCCAAGAAGTAAAGGAGCCAGTACATGACTTTAGTGCTGTCTGCCCCTTAAGCCCAAGTACCAGTCCTATTCTGATATTTGCACCTTCTTCCTGTGTATCACCTACAGAAAAGTCAGACTCAAATCTTTCCCTCCTGGTCTTAGCTTCAAGTGATAATATTCATATTTCTGAGATATAATTAGAATGAAGTACAGATCTTTTATAGGCAGCATGGATGGACCTGGAGGTTATTATGTTAAGTGAAATAAAACAGTCAAAGATACCTAGGCAATGTAGTCCACACAGAGGTAAGAGACAAGAAAGAATAACCAGCCTCAAATTTATCAGCAACTTTTCTTTCACATATATCTTTTATTGAAATATTAGAGGTTGGGGGCATGAAAATGCATGCACTGGAGTGGGAGTCCCTCAGTGCAGCCTGCCCTTTCTCACAGTCTGGGAGCCCTCAGGGGTGGGAGCCTTGGGCAGCCCTGGGAAGCTGGGAAGCTGCCATCTGAAGCTTGCCTGTGCCTCAGGCTGGCCCTGGATGACTGGGAGACTGAGAGGACTGGAGGGTCTCCAGAGTCAGGCACATGGAGCAGACGCGCCTGCCACCCCAGCAGGGCTGAGGGGACTGGGTGCTACCATCTTGTAGCTGTGGGTGTTGCCATCTTTGAGGGCAGGGCAATCAATTAGCATATTCCCTCCTTATTGGCTGTGGGCACTGCCATCTTTGTGATGGCGAGAGGGTCAATTAGCATATCCCCTCTTTATTAGATAGGATTACTTGATTGGTTGATGGATAATTTAACAAACTGTACAGGTTGGAAAAAGTAGGTTTACGGTAGTCAGAACACAAAACAGAGTTAAGAAAGCTATTATAATATTCATAACCTGCATGTCTTTTTCCATATGAATAACTGTAAACCTACTTTTGCCCAACCCTATACTTAATATCTCAAGTTCTCAACCTGAAAGTTCTTTATTATTATTTAACTTTATTTTTATTGTGAACACTATCACAGATGTCCTCATTTTCCTCCCTTTTGCCCTCCTCTACCCAACCTCTGCTCACTTCCCTTTGGCCATAATGTTGTCTGTGTCCACAGGCTATGCATATTTGTTCTTTGGCTAATCTCTTCACCTTCTTTCAGTCATAACCCCATCTCTCTTCTTTCTGATCTTTTTCAGTCTTTTCCATATATCCATACCTCTTGTTCTATTTTGTTTGTCATTTTATTTTGTTCCTTCGATTCCAAATATAAGTGAGATCATATGGTATTTATCTTTCTTTAACTGTTTTATTTCACATAACATCATAATCTCCAGGTCCATCTATGCTGTCTACAAAATATAAAAGTCCCTTCTTTTTGACCACCAGGTAGTATTTCATTGTGTAAATGTGCCTCAGATTTTTATCCACTCATGATGGACACTAGGGCTGTTTCCAGACATTGGGTATTAAAAATAATGCTTTTTCACCTGGCCAGTGTTGCTCAGTGGTTGAGCATTGACCTGTGAACCAGGAGGTCACAGTTTGATTCCACACAGTTTGAGTCAGCGCACATGCCTGGGTTATTAGGTTGATCCCCAGTGAGGGGCGTGCAGGAAGCAGCCAATAATGATTATCTCTCATCATTGATGTTTCTATATCTGTCTCCCTTTCCCTGCCTCTTTGAAGTCAATAAAATACATATTTTTTAAAAGAAAACAATGTTTCCGTATTCCTTCAAGAATGGTGTTTTGATATTAGGATATATTCCAAGAGGTGGGATGACTGTGTTAAAAGGCATTTCCTTTTTCAATTTTTGAGGAAATTCCATACTGTTTTCCACAGTCTGAATTCCCACCAACAGTGCATGAGGGTTTCCTGTTATCCACATTCTTGCCAGCACTGTTTTTTACTGATTTATTTATGGTAGCCATTCTTGTAAGTCTGAAGTGATACCTCATTGTGGTTTTAGTTTTCATCTCCCTAATTATTAGTGATGTTTAGCATTTTTTTTCATATATTTATTGGCCACCTGTATGTCCTCTTGGTAAAAATGTCTGTTTAGGTGCTTTGCCCATTTTTTATTTGGCTGATTTTTCTTTCTTGTATTGAGTTGTATAAGTTCTTTATATATTTTGTAAATTAACCTTTATCAGATGTATCATTGGCAAATATGTTATTCAATACAGTGGGTTCCCTACTCATTTTTCTTGATGGTTTCTTTTGCTGTGCAGATACTTTTTTTAGTTTGATGTAGTCCCATTTGTGTGTGTGTGTGTGTATTTATTTTAACCTTTGTTTTTCGTGCTCTAGGAGATGTATTATCAAATATATTGCTACTAGAGATGTCAGAGATTTTGCTGCCTTTGGTTTCTTCTAGAATTTTTATGGTTCCACAACTTCATTCAAGCCTTTCCTCCACTCATTGTTGTTTTGATTTGCATTTCTCGGACGATTAGTGACTTTGAGCATTTTTTCATATGTCTCTTGGCATTCTAAATGTCCTCTTTTGAAAAGTGTCTATTAAGGTCCTTTGCCCATTTTTTGATTGGATTGTTTATCTTCCTTTTGTTAAGTGGGATGAGTTCCCTATAAATGTTGGAGATTAAACCCTTATTGGAGATAACATTGGCATATATGTTCTCCCATGCAGTGGGCTTTCTTGTTGTTTTGTTGATGCTTTCTTTTGCTATGCAGAAGCCTTTTATTTTGATGTAGTCCCATTTATCTTCTCTTTAGTTTCGAATGCCTTAGGAGCTGTATCAGTGAAAAAATTGCTTCAGCACATGTCTGAGATTTTGTTGCCTTTAATTTCCTCTAGAAATTTTATGATTTCCTGTCTTACATTTAAGTTCTTTATTCATTTTGAGTTCATTTTTGTGTATGGTGTAAGTTGGTGGTCTAGTTTCACTATTTTTGCATATATCTGTCCAATTTTCCCAACACCAGTTATTAAAGAGACTGTCTTGACTCCATTGTATGTTCTTGCCTCCTTTGTCAAATATTACTTGAGCATACAGGCTTGTGTCAATGTCTGGGTCTTTATTCTATTCCATTGATCTATATGTCTGTTCTTGTGCCAGTACCAGGCAGTTTTGAGAACAGTGGCTTTGTAAGATAGCTTGATATCTGGTATGGAGATCCCACCTACTTTGTTGTTTCTCAGGATTGCTGCAGGTATCCGGGGTCTTTTCTTATTCCAGATGAATTTTTGGAGAGTTTGTTCTAGGTCTGTTAAATATGCCGTTGGTATTTTAATGGGAAGTGCGTTGAATTTATAGATTGCTTTGGGTAGTATGGACATATTAATAATGTTGATTCTACCAATCCATGAGCATGATATGTTCTTTGATCTGTTTATGTCTTCCTCTATCTCTTTTTTCAACATCCTGTATTTTCTGAGTAGAGGTCTTTTACCTCTTTAGTTAAGGTTATTTCTAGGTATCTTAATTTTTTTGATGTGATGGTAAATGGGATTGCTTTTTTAGTCTCTCTTTCTGTCAGTTCACTATTGGTGTATAGAAATGCCATAGTTTTCTTAGCATTAATTTTGTATCCCACTACATTGCTGAATTCATTTATTAAGTCTAATAGTTTTTTAATAGAGTCTTTAGGGTTTTTTTATGTACAATATCATCTCATCTGCAAATAAATACAGTTTTATTTCTACTTTTCCAATTTGGATACTTTTTATTTATTCTTCTTGTCTAATTGTGATGACTAATACTTCCAATTCTATGTCGAAGAGGAGTGGTGAGTGTGCGCATCCCTGGATTGTTCCTGTTCTAAGGGGAAATGGTTTTAATTTTTGCCCATTGAGTATGATGTTGGCTGTGGGTTTGTCATATATGGCTTTTATTATGTGGAAATATGATCCTTCTATTCCCACCTTGCTGAGTGGTGATGGGTGTTGGATTTTGTCAAATGCCTTTTCTGCATCAATTGTTATAGACTATGTGGTTTTTATCTCTCAATTTGTTTATGTGATGTATCACATTTATTGATTTGCAGATATTGTACCATCCTTGCATGCCTGGGATAAATCCTACTTGGCCATGGTGTAAGATCTTTCTGATGTACTGCTGTATCCGATTTGCTAGGATTTTGTTGAGAATTTTGGCATCTATGTTAATGAGGGATATTGGCCTGTAATTCTCTTTCATTGTGTTGTCTTTATCTGGTTTTGGTATCAGGGTAATGCTGGCTTCATAGAATGAGCTTGGAAGTGCTCCTTCCTCTTGAATTTTTTGGAGTAGTCTCAGAAGGACAGGTTTTAGTTCTTTTTTGAATGTTTGGTAAAACTCCCCTGTGAAGCCATCTGGCCCTGGGCTTTTATTTGCTGGAAGCTTTTTGATTACTGCTTCAATTTCTTCCATAGTGATTTGCCTATTGAGCTTTTTAGATTCTTCCTGATTGAGTTTTGGAAGGTAGTATTTTTCTAGGAATATGTCCATTTCCTTGAGGTTGCATAGTTTGTTGGAGTAGAGTTGTTCATAGCATTTTTTAACAATCCTTTCTATTTCTATGGGGTCTTTTGTTATTTCTCCTCTATCATTTCTGATTTTGTTCATTTGGGTCCTGTCTCTTTGCTTGTTGGTGAGCCTGGCTAGAGGTTGATCAACCTTGTTTATCCTTTCAAAGAACTAGTTCTTCGGTTCATTGATCTTTTGTATTTTTTTTTTTTTTTTGGTCTCTATGTCATTGATTTCTGCTCTAATCTTTATTATCTCCTTCCTTCTGCTCACTTCATCTTTTCTTGTTGCTCTCTTTCTAATTTTTTGCGGTGTAAAGTTAGATGATTTACTGTAATTTTTTCTTGTTTTGTGAGGTAGGCTTGTAGTGCTATAAGTTTTCCTCTGAGAATTGGTTTCATTATGTCCCATACGTTTTGTATTGTTGTTTTCTTTGTCATTAGTTTCCAGGATGTTTTTAATTTCTTCTTTGATCTCATTGGTAATCCAATCAATATTTAATAACATGCTACTCAGCTTCCAAGAGTTTGAATGTTTTGGATTGGTTTATTATAGTTTATTTCTAATATTGTGCCATTGTGATCTTAGAAGATGCTTGATATGGTTTCAATCTTCTTGAATTTTGGGAGACTTTGCTTGTGACCCAATATGTGGTCTATTTTTGAAAATGTCCCATGTGCATTTGAGAAGAATGTACATTCCACAGCTTTGGGGTGAAATGTTCTGAAGATGTCATTAAGTCCATCTGTTCTAGTGTGTCATTTAGGATTGTTGTTTCTTTGCTGATTTTTTGTCCAGAGGATTTATCCAGTGATGTCAGTGGTGTGTTTAAGTATCCTACTATGATTGTATTGCTGTCGATCTCTCCCTTAATATATTCCAGAAATTTTTTTAAGTATTTGAGTGCTCCTGCATTAGGTGCATATATGATTTTCAGGGTTATGTCCTCTTGTTGTGTTGATCCCTTAAGTATTATGAAGCGGCCTTCCTTATCTCTGGTGTGGCCTTCACTTTGAGGTCTATTTTGTCTGATGTAAGTGTCACTACTGCAGCTTTTTTTTCCTTTCCATTTGCCTGAAAGATATTTTTCCATCCCTTCACTTTCAGTCTGTGTGAGTCCCTTATTCTGAGGTAGGTCTCTTATAGACAGAAAATATATGGATCATTTTTTTAATCCATTCAGCCACTTGGTGTCTTTTGATTGGAGCATTTAGTCCATTTACATTTAAAGTTATTATTGAAAGGTATTTGTTTGTAGCCATTTTTATTGTTTGTGCCTGTGTTCTTTCTTACCTTTTTATTTCTTCTTTTGCAACAGTCCCTTTAGCATTTCTTGCATTGCTGGCTTTGTGGTGATAAATTCCCTTAGCTTTGGTTTGGTTTTGTTTTGTCTGTGGAAGCTTCTTACTTCCCATTCAATTTTGAATAATAGCCTTGCTGGATAGAGTAATCTTGGATTCAGTCCCTTGCTTTGCATCATTTTGTAAATTTTTGTTCATTATCTTCTGGACTGATATGTTGTTGTTGAGAAATCTTTTGATAATCTAGTGGGAGTTCCCTTGTATGTAACTTTCTGTCTCTGTCTTGCAGCCTTTAAGATTCTCTCTTTGTCCTGAACATTTGCCATGGTAATTATGATGTGTCTTGGTGTGGGTATTTTTGGATTTAACTTGTTTGGGACTCTCTGTGCTTGTGTGACTTTTTTCTTCCCCACCTCAGGGAAGTTTTCTGATATTATTGTTTCAAATATTTTTTCTAATCCTTGTGCCTCTTGCTGTTGTTCTGGCACCCCTATTATTCATATGTTGCTTCGTTTTATGTTGTCCCATATCTCCCTTAGGCTCTCCTCCTGTCTTTTAATTTTTTTCTCTAATTACAGTTCAATTTGGGTGTGTTCTTCTTCCCTGTCTTCTAATTCACTAATTTGGTCCTCCGCTGCTCCTAGTCTACTGTTGAAACTTTCCATGGTGTTTTTTATTACACCTATATCACCCTTCAGTTCTTCTTGAATCTTACATAAGTTATTGATTTTTTTCACACATTTCTTTTTGATTCTTACAAAAATTGTTGATTCTTTTTTCTCCATCTGGTTTATGCACACTAGGACTCTTATTCTGAATTCTTTTTCTGACATATTACATGCCTCTGTTTCACTTAGTTGCCTCTCTGGCAATTCCTCCTTTTCTTTCCTTTGGGGGTTTCTTTGTCTACCCATTTTTGGTCTCACCGACTTATCCAGATATTGGGTCACGCAGGGGCTGTTTCTTGGGTGGCAGTGGTTCCTTGAGCTGCAGTTGCTCTTCAAGGTTGCTGCTCCTCAGTTGGCAGTGGCTTCTCTGGTGGGTGCTGTTAGCAGTAGTGGTGTCTTTGTCTGGGAAGGGAAGATGTTCATACAGCTGCTGTTCCTTGGGTAGGGTTAGGCTGATCACGTGACTACTGCTCTGTGAATCAAGGCTGGCTGTATGCCGCTGCTTTTCCTCAGATGGAGCGGGTTGCTAGTGAGGCTGTAGCTCTTTGGAGAGGGGCAGGTTGCTTACAGGGTCACTGCTCCTCATACAGGTGTGGGATGCTTACTCAGTTGTTGCTTCTCAAATGGAGGATGGACTGCTTGCATGGCTCCTGCACCTCAAGTGGGAGTGAGCTGCATGTGTGGCTGCTGCTCCTTGGTTAGAGGCGGGATGCTCACCCAGCTGCTGCTCATTGGACAAGTGCAGAATGCTTTTGACTGCTGCTCATTGAATTACTGTGGGCTGCTCAGGGATGCTGCTTCTCAAATGTGGTTGGTCTGCTTGTGTGGCTGCTGCTCCTCAGACAGTGGCGAGCTGCTCAGGTGGCTGCTGCTCCTCGAGCTGTAGGAGGCTGCACGTGTAGCTGCTGCTCCTCATACGGGTGCAATCTGCTTATGTGGCTACTGCTCTTTGGATGGGGGATGGGCTGATTGTGTGGCTGATGCTCCTTGGATGGGAGTGAGCTGCACGTGTGTCTGCTGCTCCTCAGATGAAGGTACACCAGTCACTGAGCTACTGCTTGTCAGAGAGGTGCAGGCTGTGTGTGTCTGCTGCTCTTAAGACCAGTGTGGACTGCACAGAGTTGCCACTCCTTAGTTGTAGGTGGTCTGTTCATGTAGCTGCTGCTCCTTGGACTGGGATAGGCTACTGCTCCTTGAGTGGAAGCAGATTGCTCGCAGCACTGCTGTTCCTCATATGGGAATGGGCTGCTCACACCACTGCTGCTCCTTGGATTGGGCAGGTTTCTCACACACCTATTGCTCCTCAGAGAGGGGCAGGGTGTGGGCTTTGCAGATACTGTATTTGACTGCCACTACTCAATCATGGGTAGGCTGCTCATGTGTCTGCTGCTCCTCAGATGGGGAAGGCTGCTCACGTGGATACTGCTCCTCTGACTGGAGAGTGGGCCACTCACACAGCTGCTTCTCCTTGGACAAAGGGCTGCCATGTTAGGGTTCTGCTCTTAGGCCTAGGGCAGGCTGGTCACAGAGCTGCTGTTCCTTGGACAGGGGTGGGTTGCTCATGTGTATGCTGCTTGTGTGATTGTGACCTGGACTAAGGTGTTGGGCCAGTCAGAGGAGAGCACCCTTCAGAACTCACAGGAGCCTGCACCTGGGTGGCTGGAAACTAGTTGACTGTGGGACCACAGCTGAGGTAGCAGGTCCCTTGAAGGGGTTTCTGAAGAGTCCCAGGTGTTATCTGAGGGCACTCTGGGTGGGGGTGTGACCTAGCTCCCAGTTACAGCAGCTCTCCCCTTAAAAACACTAGGCCTCTGGGGACAACCCGGCCTCCTGAAACTATTTACAATGGTAGCAGAGACTTCCTAGTTAAGGAAGCCTGTTTAGCCTGACCACAAATGTCCTGCAGGATCTATCTGTGCCTCACTCACATACACACATGCACATTCCACATGACCACACACTCCTCTTTTGGTCCCTCATTGACTCACGCTTTCTCCCTCACTGCCACCTTCTTCCTGCCTCTGTAGTTGGGTCTGGGGTATTATTGACCCATTCGTGGATGGAGCTTCCAGGTGTCTGGTTGTGAGTTTCGCTCTCTAGCAACTGGCCAGACAGGATAAAATTCACCTCCATGAGACACCACACAAAGGGACCAAACTGTGAATATACTCATGACAATAATAACATCACTATAAGTGATCACCTGATAAAAGAGTATTAGGGGCAAGTAAAGAGAGCAAAAATGATATCAAAGAGAGCAAAAAAGATAAGAGATAAAAGAGAAAGGAATAAAAAGGAGACTATATCTATGAACACACCAAGGAACTAATAGATAAACAAACAAACAAGACAAAACAAAACCAAAAAATATAAGCCCCCAGCAAAGAGGATGGGGGCAGAATCTGTAGATGCTGAACTTATATATAAAAGATAAGGTTAAGAATTGGAAGAATATGGGGAGGATCTCAGTTTAGTATAGAGGAAGTAGAAAGTGGATGTGTGGATAAGAAGAAAGAGAACGAAAGGAAATAAAAAAATTACAAAATATTTGATTTCAAAAATGGTACAAAAATAGCAAAAAAATAATTAAAAAAATAGAGTGATTAAAAAATAAATTGAAATGAAATAGAAAATAAAGCAACAAACACAAACAGGAAAACAAAGACTGAAAAAAGGAGAGATAACAAAGTAATAATAAAAATAAAATAAAAATGAAGAAGTAAAATGTTCCTTTGGCTGGCTTAAGATCCCAGTCTTCTGTACTGTAGTGTTTCTCAGGATGCGATTGCTGGGACTGAAAGTCTCTCTTTAGGCCAGTTCCTTTGGACTCTCAAGGTCTATTTAGGTTGTTGTTGTTTTTTAATCCTTTGTACCATTCAGGGTGGAATCTGGGTGTGGCTGTATTTGTTGCTTGGATACTGGAGGGAGGGGTTGTCTCTTCAGGGCACAATGGCTGCCCAGGTCCCAGGCTCTGGCATGAGTCATCACCAAACTGGCTGCCACCTCTCCTGGGCTTCCCACTATCCCCAGATTCCACAACTTGGCACCTTCTCCCACACTCTAGCCAAGGGTAAGTGTCTGTATCTGAAAGGTCTTATGCACAAGGCTCTATGAAGCAAGGCCCAGGCCACAGAGGTGGGATAGGCTGTGCCCATGCTTCTTACTGACTGTCCTTACTGACTGGACCCAGATCTAGAATCCACTGCAAGGGGGACAAGGCTGTGCCTCTGCACGCTCCTCTCCTGCCAGCACACCCCAGCCCTTTCCTGATTGTGGACCCGGATCTAGAATCCCCTGCCGACCAGCAGTTTCATGGACTCTCTTTCCACTGCACTCATCCCAAGGGATGTGGCTCAGCGCTGGTACCATGTGGACTCTTTCTGATCCTCAGGGCTCAAGTCTGGCAGAATATCATTCCCAAAGCCTTGAATTTACCTCTCTCAGGAGTCTTCTGCCTTACCCGGCTGCAGACCGTCTCCCAGCTCTATCTCCTCTGCCAATTCGGGTTGGATGCTACTCATTTCAGCCGTTCACCCTATCTGCTCTGGGACAAGGCATGGGATATGTCTGCCTATACCACCACCATTTTCCAGTCCTCCAATCTCTTTTTAAATAGGCAGCATTATCCTAACTCCAAAACTAGATAAAGACACTACAACAAAGGAGAATAACAGGTCAATATCCTTGATGTACATAGATGCTAAAATCCACAACAAAATATTACAAATCAGATACAGCAATATATTAAAAATAACAAACACCATGACCATGTGGAATTTATTCAAGGGATGCAAGGATGGTACAGTATTCACAAATCAATTAATGTGACTCACCACATAAACCAATGGAAAGACAAAAAAAAACAGCCCTAGGCAATTTCTCAGAGGAGAGAGTGTTGGCCATCAGACTGATAATTCACAGGTTCGATACATGTCAAGGGCATGTACCTAAGTTACAGGCTCAATCCTCAGCCCAGTTTGGGGTGTTTGCTAGAGGCAAGCAATCAATGTGACTCTCTCACATCGAGGTTTTTCTCTCTGTGTGTCTTTCTTCCTCCCTTCCACTCTGAAAATCAATGAGAAAGTATATTCTTGTGTGAATATTATTTTAAAAAGACAAAATCACATGTTTCTATCAGTAAATGCAACACACACAGAAATTCACCAAAATCCAACACCCATTTTTTATTAAAACCCTCAGCAAAGTGGAAATATAGATATCATACCTCAACATAAAGGCCATATATTACAAACATATGACCAACATCATAATCAATGAGAAAAATAAAAGCATTTCTACTAAGAACAGAAACAAGACATGATGTCCACTTTCACCACTCTTAAGCAACATAATAATGGAAGTCTTAGCCACAGTAATCAGACAAGAAGGCATCCAAATTGGAAAGTAGAAAGTGAAACTGTCATCATTTGCATATGATATGATATTGTATATAGGAAACACCAAAGACTGCACCAAAAACTATTAGAATTAATAAATTAATTCAGCAACATAGAAGGATATCAAAATAATACCCAGAAATTAATGGCACTTTTGCATATCAATAATGAATTCCCAGAAAGATAAACTAAACAAACAATCCCATTTACCATTGTAACAAAATATTAAGATACTTATGAATAAACTTAACCAAGGAGGGCAATGACCTGTATTCATAAAACTATAGGATATTGAACAAAGAGCTAGAGGAAGATATAAACAAGTAGTGGAATATAACGTGTTTGTGGATTGGTAGAATTAACATCATTATAATGTCCATATTACCTAAAGCAATCTACTCCAACAAATTTTATGGAACTAAAAAAGGCCTGGGATGGCTACAGGAATCTTGAGAAAGAAGAACAAAGATGGAGGGTTCACAATACCAGATATCAAGTTATCCTACAAAGACACTGTAATCAAACAGCCTGGTGCTGGCACAAGAACAGGCATATAGATCAATGGAATAGAATAGAGAGCCCAGAAATTAACCCAAGTCATTATGCTCAATTAATATTTGACAAAGGATGCAAGAGCATACAATGGAGTAAAGATCATCTCTTAAAAATATTGGTGAACGTCTTTCTAAAGGTGCCGAAAATGGCGGCCGCATAGAGGCACAGGTCCTGCATCTTCTTCGGGAGAGGACCCAGTGAGCTGCTGAAGCCAGTTTCACCCAACCCGAATTGGCTCAGGAGATTCAGCTGGGAGTGACTTTTAGCCTGGGGTCTGCCGGAGAGCATGGGCAACAGCTTGGCGCTGAGATTTCTCCCAGAGCGGTGGCTCTGTGGGGGAGTCCGTGCCATCCCAAGGGGAAGAGCGCCTCGTATCACAAGCCGACACATCCAGGAGCCCTGCAGTGGAGGTGCCCCGGGACCAGCCAGGACTCCAGGAGCACCAGAGCCCACGGAGACGCAGACTCAGAGGAGCCGCACGCCCTCCCACAAGAAAGTTGGAATTCGCTGAGATAAAGTTGCGATTTGTTCCAGGAGAGAGAAAACCACATAAACAGACACCCAGAGAGGAGAGACCATGGGGAGACAAAGAAACAGTCCACATATGAAAGAGAAACAGGCATCACCAGAAAAGGAAGTAAATGAAATGGAGGCAACTAACTTGTCAGAGAAGGAATTCAGAGAAATGGTCATAAAGTGGTTGAGAAGAATGGAAGACAAATTCAACATTATGTGCAAAAACCAAGAGGAAATGTTCAAGAACCAAGAAGAAATGAAAAGTGACATCACTGCCATGAAGAACTCAATAGAAAGCATTAACAGTAGACTAGATGAAGCAGAGGACCGCATCAGTGAGCTTGAAGACAAGATAGAAAAAAATACCCAAACAAAGCAGCTTCTAGAAAAAAAAAATTAAAAAGCAGGAGGAGAGCCTAAGAGAACTTTGGGACAACACAAAAAGGAACAATATCCGAGTAATAGGGGTGACAGAAGGAGTGGAAACTGAGCAAGGAATAGAAAGTTTATTGGAAGAAATAACGACAGAGAACTTTCCGGATATAAGAAAGGGTAATCCCACACAAATACAAGAAGCTTACAGAGTTCCAAACAAAAAGAACCACAAAAGACCAACGCCAAGGCACATTATAATTAAATTGGCAAACACCAATGACAAAGAAAGAATCTTAAAAGCG
>PVJC01033881.1:0-19132 GCA_004026665.1 Murina feae
CACCACCACCACCACCATCACCATCATCACACCATCACCACCACCACCATCACCATCATCACACCATCACCACCACCATCACCACCACCACTACCATTATCACCACCATCACCAACCTTGCCACCACCATCATTACTGCCACGACAATACAATCCAGATGACCCCAGTGGTGCCTTTCTGGAGGGAAAGGAGCTGACCCGACCTTAAATGAGCAGGACCTTGTTCAAGAGAAAAGAACACCCAGGTGGACAGCGCCGAGGGCAGGCTGGCGGCCGGGCACTTAGCACGTCGGGGGATGGTCAGCAGTTCCGGTCAGGAGATGAGGCTGAAGCACTGACCCGAGGCCGGGTAATGAAAGGCTTGTCTGGCAATGCAGAGAACTTTTAAATCTTCCTCAAGTCGCTGGCTTCCAGACGGTGCCCCCTGGAGCCCCTGGCGTCTCCCACTGGCCAGTGCTCCTGCAGCTGGGGGCAGAGCGGGGCTGCGTGCGGTGGGACCAGCCCCCACCCAGCTTCAAGCTCAGGGCTGCTCTGTGTGACTCAGATGTGGGCTCAGACCTGGGCGAGAGGCTAGGAGAGCGGGCGGGCGGGAATGGGGGAGGGGAGATCCTTTTTAAGCCCCAAGAAGTGACTTACAGGCGAAACTTCAGAAAAATAACCTGGTCACAGAGTGGAAGACAGACCCTGGAGGCAGAGAGAGCAGCCAGGCAGCGGCCAGGACTTTCCCAGGGAAAGCTGCTGCAGGTGGGCTGGAATCCAGGCGGGAAACAGCCAGAAGCAGGGGGGAAATGAAGGTGGCAGCGAGGTGGGGGGGGATGGGAGCCGAGGCCAGCGGGGCGCCAGGGAGGACCCCACTCCCCTGAGCCCCCAGCAGCCCCAGGCGCCGCGCTGAGCCCCTGGCGCCCCTCTTAGCTCCTGCTCCCGGCCCTGCCCGGCAAACGCTCACATTGTCTCCACCTCACGGGGGAGGAACTGGACGCGCAAGGATGGTGGACAGCTCGATGTCACAGACCAGCAAGGACCAGAGGTGGGAGCTCAGAGCTGAAAGCACAGACTTGTGCAGAGTCAGGGCTTCAAGCAAAAAGCTCCCGGCCCCATGGCCTCCGGAGCACTAAGAGCTGCCATCCCCAGGCGGCCACACAACTGCTCCCCATGGTGACGGGAGAGCAGACATGGAGGCCACAGGTCTTCCTTCTGTGGGGCGCCCTCTCCAACTCTCTTCCTCTCTCACTCACTTTCTTTCTCTCTCTCTCTCTCTCCCTCTCTCTCTCTCTCTCTGTCTCTCAATCCTTCCCCAGCCCAGGTCTCTTCCCTTGGCCTCAGGGCACGGGCTGCATCCCGAGGCGCACACTTGCACTGGCCTTCTACGTGTTCCACAGCACCCCGGCCTCACTCCTGAACGAGAGCAAAGCAAGTGAGAGCACAGCTGGCTGGTTTTCAAACTGCACAACCCACGTCAAACCCACTTCCGGTGAGCCAGGCACGGCAACAAGTGTGCCCAGGCTTCTGGGGGGTCCTGGTTCCCAGTATGCAAGTCAGACGACACGGCCATCCTACTGCTCCCAGTGGAGCCTGGAACAGCGGTTTCTGTCTTAACTCCCGGCTGTAGGAGGGGTGGGAGGTGACGGCCTGCGGGGCAAGCAGTGGGCCTGGCGCTGAGTTACCATGGAGTGCCCCCACCTATCTGACCCCAAACCACAGTCTGAGGTGGGCATAACTGTGTCCCCCCGAAATTCAAGTTCACCCGAAGCCTCAGAATGTGGCCTTATTTGGAAATTGGGTCTTTGCAGCTGTAATTAAATTGAGGTCACACACTGGGTCAGGGTGGCCCTTCATTCAGGGACAGGGGTCCTGATAAAAGACATGCAAGGGAGACCCGTGAAGATGGAGGCAGAGCCTGGGCGATGTGGCCACAACCCAGGAGCCCCTGGTGCCCCAGGGGCTGGAAGGGGCAGGAAGGACGCGCCCCTGGAGGGAGTCCAGCCCCGCTGGTGCCCCGACTTTGGACTCCTCGCCTGTACAGTGCGAGAGGATAAAGTTCCACTGTCTGGGTGAAGCCAGGAGTGAGTGGCCATGGTCCCAGCAGGCAGGGAGCACACACAGCAGACAAGGCGGTAAGGCTGAGCAGGGAGGCACCCGGAGAGGCCCCAGTGCACCCGGAGCAGGGCTGGGCTGAAGGCCCCTGGCCCTCAGGGCCTCTCCCCTCCTGCGGCCCCTGCACCTGCTTCGCCTAGAACACTCCCCACACCCCCTGGGCGGCTGACTGCCATGAGAGATGTGCAAACGTCCCTGCTTCCAAGTGACTGCCATTACAGGAAAGGAGTCCCGAGGACACTACCCAGACCCGGGAGCGCTGGGGCGGAATCCGCACAGGGTGCAGGGCACAGGGCGCAGGGCACGGCCGCAGCGCTGGGGCTGGAACGCCGGGAGGGCCGCCCCCTCAGGCCTGCCTGCATCCCCTCCAGCTGGTCCCCCTGCTCCCAGGGCCGCGTTTGTCTTATTCATCAAAGAAACAAAGATGTGAACAGCCTGGGAAGGCGGCGCAGGCCTCCCTCTGGTCCGCGGAGCGGGGCAGGCAGGAGGGGATCAATGTCCACTGGCTCAGCTGCACCAGGACGCGTTGCTAAGATACAGGAGTTAATTGAAGGACCTTTAAACCGAGGCCGGCGATTCCCGGAGAGGGTGGGACCGGGTGTCTGGGTGCCGGCCTGTTTGTAATTAGATCCCGGACAGGAGTGCGAGGCCAAAGAAACTTCAGGGGCCCACTCAGCCATCGCCTCCTCGCGGCGTGGGGAGAGGAGGATGGGCAGGCGGGCGTAGGGGGCGGGGGACTGTGTTCTTTGCGGCCAGACTGGGTTCCACTTCCTTCTCTAAGGGGCTGCATGGGAGGCCCATTCCCGCAGGAGCGCCTGTTCCCGGGAGGTGGGTGTGGGGCGCAGCGCGCTGGCTCCAGGATGGCAGCAGACGCTAGTCAAGACCCTCAGGCACTGACCCTGCCATCACCACGCTCCTCCATCAGCTCCTCTACCACCCGGCTCTCCAGTCCCGCGTGTCCTGCGGGTCCAGTGCTTGGCAAGCAGGCATCACCGAGCTGGAGCCAGCGGGTGAATGGGGATGAGTGGGGGTGAATGAGGCTGAATGGGGGTGAGTGGGGGTAAATGAGTTTGAATGGGGCTGAATGGGGGTGAGTGGGCGACAGAGCCCTGAGCCAGGAAGAAGTGGAAGGGGGGAGGGGATGGAGCAGGTGACTGACAGGGTCATGGGGTGGGCAGGGGAGCCCACACGAGGGACCTGGCCCCGCAGTTCCTCCAGCAGCCAAAGGTCTTTGAGCCCCGCCCACAGATAGGCCTGGGGCAGCCACAGGCGTGTGGTTTCTGGCTTCTCTGCAAAACTACTTTTGTAGGTAACTTGTAGGCAAGGGGGCACTTATACGACTGTCAGCTGATTTCTCAACAGAAACCATGCAGCCAGAAGGGAGTGGCAAGAAATATTCAAAGTGATGAATAGCAAGAACCTACAACCAAGATTACTCTACCCAGCAAAGCTATCATTCAGAATTGAAGGTCAGATAAAGAGCTTCACAGACAAGAAAAAGCTAAAGGAGTTCATCACCACCCAACCAGTATTATATGAAATCTGATGAACAGAATAAACTGGTGAATAGAATAGAATCAGGGGCATAGAAAGAGAGTGGACTGACAATTCTCAAGGGGAAAGGGGTGTTGGGGGTGCGGGAAGAGACTGGACAAAAATCCTACACCTATGGAGGAGGACAGTGAGGGGGGGTAAGGGCAGAGGGTAGAGTGGGAACTGGGAGGAGGTGAACTATGGGGGGGAAAAAGAAGAACAACTGTAAGAATATGAACAATAAAGATTTTTAAAAAAGCTCTACGGAGCGACGACAGGGGTGGGGGACAGGGGTCGGGACAGGGGTGGGCTCTGCCCACGCAGGACCACTCTGCGGCAGCGTGGGAGCTTGTGGTCTGGTTCTAATCATCTCAGACTGTAAGCTGGCGGGACAGAATCCTTGGTCTCAGCATTCACAGACTCTCAGCTCCCCAAGAACTGCTGATCTCCCCTCCGACCAGCCAGGGCACTGCCTCTCCTCTACCGACCTGGCGGGTTTGACGGGCAAAGGTCTCAGAACTGCACCTTCATCCCTGACGGAGCTGAAGTCGGCCCTCTGGTAAGTTCCAGCTTCTAGTGAAAATCCTGCCCCTCTTGTCCAATAGGGCCAGTGGGCCCTTGAAAGGCAGGGGTCAGCCATGCCCGAGGTCAGCAGACTTCCTTCCTCCCTCCCTCTCTTCCGGCCACAGGAGGCACCACGCCCGCCCCAGGGCCTTTGCACAGGCTGCGCCCTGCCCTAGAACACTCTTCTCGCAGGGGACACTGGCTCACTCCTCTGGCCCTGCAGTGCTGCCTCATTCATTTAAAATAACCTCTGCACCCCCCCCCCCGCCCACACACACACACACACACACACACACACCACCCTGCTCTCCTTAGAGCACTCACTCCGAATTCATTTATGTTTCTCTATCACCTGTCTCTCCCTGAGACTGGCCATGACTCAGGAGCCTATCCCGCCCACCGTGGTGCCCAGTGTCCAGTACCACTCACACTGAGCAGGCACACAGGAGGCACGTGCTGGACGTCACAACTCCATAATGAGCGGTGATCACTGGTGCCAACGCCATCTGAGCGCCATCTTCTGGACACACGCCCGCTGTCAGGTCGGTGGGCACACAGGGGAGATATGCACAAGGCCTTGAGACGCGGGGAGCTCTGCCCCTGCTCCCATCCTGTCCCCTACGCTGAGCATGCGGCCCCCCATCCCACCTCCGGCTCCTGGCGGCCTCCCCGTCATGGACCCACTTCCAGTACCGGCAGCCAGAACAGAGACCGGGGCCCTGTGGCTCTGTCCACACTGACACCGGTGACTCTGTGTTGCCACCTCTCCTGTCACACCAGGACCAGCCCTTGGAGGGACCTCTTGAGCACATGTCCCGGGCAGGGGCAGCTGGGAGCAGGCCGCTGGCCTGCCCAGGTGGGTGAGGAGAACGACTTCGGCGGTGCTGCCGCCAGGTACCAGGGGAGGCGGTGCCGGGCATCCCACCGAGACGTTCATCACAGAGACGTTCATCACGGAAACGGCTGGCGGAAATGGCTGGCGGCGCCGGCGGCAGGAAGCGCTGCTTGTCACTGTAACCCGCACCTCGTGTGAACTCTGGATCATGGCCCCTCGTATGTATTTGTTTTAATTGCATTTTCAAGTTCATTTACATGCGCAGATTGGCTCTCCGCCTGAATGACAGCAAAGAGAAACACAGCCCCTGCCTCCCGCTCTTGCCCCCGCCCCATCCCTGCCCTTTTCTCTTTCCTGGCATGGAAAGCCTCACCCCAAACTGATGACAGCGTCACTCACAGACAGTCTACTGGCGCCCCACCCCCTGAAGCCCCCACCGACCCCCCTCTCCTGCTTCAAGTAACTCTCTGCTGCCTCCACTCCGGAGACTACAAGCATCTTAGGTCTCCTAAAGATGACCCCCCACTGCCATCTCTCAGCACTTTTCCTGTTTGGGAGGGTGACTCGTCTGCCCACGTGGAGACTCCCGAGAGCAGAGCCTCGTGCTGCAGGAGGATGTGGGGGGGGGGGACGCACGGCCCGTCCTTCCCCAGGGCCCGTCCTTCCCCAGCATCCTCGTGAGGTTCCTGCACCCTGAAACACCCATCATCTGATAGCACATCTCATGTGAAGGCAGTTTTGCACCCTCCAATGCTGCCTGCCCCCTCCCGTCACATCAGAAGTCCTGGCCCCACCGGCCTCCCAGATGCTTGGAAACTGCCGGGGGCCTCAGGGTCCTTCCTTGCTGGCCCTGCTGTCACAGGAGGGCAGCTCGTGCAGGACTGCAGCACCTCCCACGCAGGGGACACCCTCTTGGGCAAGTGGCTTCCGAAAGCTTCCGCCCGTGGACAGAATTTAACAAATAAACAGGCTTGAGGGGCTGTGGGTGAGGTCAGACCAAATCCGGGCTCCTGGTCCCCCTGGGCGCCATGGCTTCCACACTCAGGGCCTAGCGTCCACGAGTGCCTTGCCAAGACCCCTCCCCTCTCACATCCTGTCCTTTAGGTCATCGGGTCACGTCTGAGGGACACAGGCCCTCGTGTCCACCGAAGCCCACATCTAGGGCCTGATCCTGGCTGGGGACACACCCGTCCACAGAGACCAAAGCTACTGAAGGCTGCAGTCCGGACAAAAGCCACAGGTGACAGCGGCTCTGGGCAGCCCGGCTTTCTGCTGCTCGGATTCCTGTCAGTAAAGCAATGCTGGTAACAGCTCCCCTCCCGCCCGGCCGCCTGGCTGCTCACGGGGCATCAGCCTGGCACGGGCGGCCCGCGTCCTCACAAACCCTCAGGACCACACAGCCTGGGAAGCGGCGTTCTCCACTGAGACAAGGACCAGCCACCTGCCCTCCTACCTCACGGGGTGAGGGCTCCTCCCGAACCTGGACAAAATATTACCCCCCCTCCCAGGGATATACTTCCTTCTGCTGAGTCTTAACCAGACCACCCAGGCGCCAAGCAAAAAACCCAGTGCGGCCATCTGAGACCCCATGAGATGCCCGCCTCTGAGACTGCTGGGGACCCCGCACCTGAGACCCAGGGACACGGGCCGCGACCGGAAGTACCACCAGCAATGTCTCCCGCACCCCGGAAACTGCTAGGCTGAGCAGCAAGTAGCTGCCCGTACAGAGCGTCGTAAGGAAGCACATTTGCTCCTATGGAGACAGAGGCCATTTCAACATGAGGAGATGCCTCCGCCTCAACGTGTGAAATTACAGCAGTAAGAAGCAGAAGAGCAGCAGCCGAGGCAGGCAAGGGGAGTAGAGGGTGAAGGAGGTGGGTCCGGGGCTCCTCGCAGATGGCAGGGGGTGAACTTGCTTGGGGTCCATCCAAACCCCCACCAGCTGCTGGTTCAACTGCTACCCACAGACCCCTGCGTCCAGCCAGCCACACTCCCCCCAGGGCAGCCAGGGGCAGCCCCCTGGCAGATGGGGGGACTGGGTGCAGACCAGGGCCCCCTCTTAAGTTCTGCGACCTTCGGCCTTCGACCACAGAGTGAAATTAGCCCCATTATCACAGTGTCTCTGATAGACTCCAGCCACTCTTGCCTGACGTGGGCCCTGGAGAAGCTACAAGACGCCAGGCCTTTCCGGTCCCTGGCAGAAAATGCCATCATCTCCCCCACACACTCAGCATTGGCGTTGGGGGTCAGATCAGGAGAACTCAGCCCATGGCCCACAGCTCCTCCGCCCGCAGCTCTTGCGCCCGCCAGCTGGGATGTCCGCAGGCCCGCAACCTCTCGAGGTCCGGCCTCCTCTGAATAAAATGGAAACCAAGAACCAGCCTTCCTGGCAGGGTTGTGTGTGGTGAACGAGCTGGTCGAGGGGCCTGGCCTGGGGTTCGAGTCAGACAGGAGAGCTGAGGGGGAGCGGAGGACGGCCCACTTGCTGAGGATGGGCTCTGGGCAGAGCTCCTGTCATGTCCTTCCCTGAGCGCGTGCCCCGTGTTCCTGCTCCTTCCTGGCTGTGGGAGGGAAATCAAACCCGGGCTCTGGTCCCTAAAGCCCTGTAAACGCCCAAAAGCAGCGGGAAAACCCGCCTCTCCCCCAGAGTTGGAGGTTGAACCAACAGACACCTCCAAAGGCCTCCTCTAGCCCCGAGGCAGGCGAGACCCTACCCCACCACAGAGGAATGAGGCCGGGCGGCAGCCACGGTCACCTGGGTTCAGTGAGACAGAAGCGGCACAGAGCCCGGCCTCGGTTCCTGACGAAGGCCTTGGAGGAAACACTTGGTGAAACTCAAGGCAAGTCGCATGCCCAGCAGCTCTAAGAGGCAACGTGGGGTCACAGGTGACCATCAGCTCATCCCACTGGGAGGTGATGGTGGGAGGGGCCAGGGGGTGAAGGACGGAGGGAGAGAAGGGCCCCGGGAACATGGCTCAGGAAGATGTGGGTCCAGGACACTGGCTGTGCGAGGGGCAGTGGGTGGTCAAGGCCATGCAGGTGGCAACGGACGAAGCCAGGACCAGCCCCACTGCCTCAATCCACGCTCTTTCCCGCCAAGGACGAAGCGAGGGGTGCCGGGAGGTGCGATTCTCTTTAACGTGCAATGATGCCGTTTGAGGAAGGCGATCTCAAAGTCTTGGTCAGAAAGATGAAAACGTAGCTTCCTGCCCGCCAACTTGGCTCAGTGGTTGAGCGTCGACCTATGAACCCGAAGGTCACAGGTTGGATTCCTGGTCAGGGCACATGGCTGGGTGGCTGGGTTGTAGGCTCAATTCCCAGTAGCAGGAGGCAGCCAATCAATGATTCTCTCCCATCACTGATGTTTCTATCTCTCACTCCATCTCCCTTTCTCTCTGAAATAATAAAAATATATTTTTTAAAAAGTAACCTCCTGCACAGGAGCAAACTCAGGAAGATAACCAGGAAAACGTTTCTGTCACGCAAACGTCAGGAGCGTACCGCACCCTGCAGCCCCCAGGGTGGACATTTCCAGGGAGGAAGCCCTCTGGTGTCCAGCACGGCCGGTGACTCACAGTGAAGACATGATTCGGCGCCTGGGTGCATACCACATACACCATGCCTTCCCAAAAGACTATCTCTACTGCTGCACTCCAGGCCACCCCGCGGAGTCCAGAGCCCTGCAAACAGGCAGGTGGGGCAGGGCGCAAGGCTCTGTCTGCCACCCCTGCACGGCCTGCAGCTCACACAGCAGGCTCCTCTGGGTGACACTGAGCTCACAGGAAGCTCAGGCCTGAAGATGCCCACTCCACATGGCACCCAGTGCGGTGCGGAGAGCGCCACAGAGGGAGGAAGAAAGCCCTCCGACATTCGCGATGGGTCTACTATTCACACAGAAGTGCTGGCCGCTTGACAACTGAGGTAAAAATGCTACTTGCCTCTGCCCTAGCTGGTTTGGCTCAGTGGATAGAGCGCCAGCCTGCAGACTGAAGGGTCCTGGGTTCGATTCTGGTCAAGGGCATGTGCCTTGGTTGCGGGCACATCCCCAGTGGGGGGTGTGCAGGAGGCGGCTGATCGATGGTGCTTCTCTCTCATCGATGTTTCTAACTCTCTACCCCTCTCCCTTCCTCTCTGTAAAAAATCAAAAAAATATATGTATATTTTTAAATGTTACTGCCTCTCTGCACGTGCTACAAATTCATGGCGTAAAACCACTGGAGCATCGAACGGGGTCTTACACATCGGCTCTCGTTAAAGAGGGACCCTGGCTCCACCAGAGTCCAACCCAGCCCCAACCCAGCCACAGGGCAGCCACGCCTGGCCACGCAGCCCAGCCTCTCTCGGCTGAGCCACAACTCAGCTCTCACCAACTCCCCACGCCTCCTCCTCTTTTAAAGGAAAAACATGAGCTGTTTCCAAATAGCAGGGTCCTGTGGAAGCTGGTTGCCTTTTAAATCCTTTCCTCCACCAATGACAGGAATTACACAGCCAACCATTTACTTCCAGGGACCCTCGGTAACATCTTTAAACACTTGTGCATGTTTCCAGAAGTAAGGAGGGGGAGGGGGACAGTGCCCAAGGTATGAATGGGAAACTGACAGCTTCCCACCAGGAGATGTGGCTCCGCTGCTACCCAATTCCTAACGCGTGGGTAACGGGGTCATCGTCCATTTTCTATCTGGCTCCTCATCCACGTGTGAACTTTTAGTGAAAACTTAACCTTTATGTCCCACATTCTGAGTGGGAGCTGCACAAAAACACGTATGGTATGAGTTCCTCCCCAAGCCAACCTACACATGAACGCTGCCTTTAAATGTACGTTGAGTGAAACACAAACCCTGAAGTACTGGTTTTTTCACCCCTGCTCCCACATCTCAGCTCCTCCTGGGCAGGTCCAGGGTGACCAAGCAGAGCAGGGGTGCAGCCCAGAATCACCCCCAAAAGCTAGTTCAGCGACCTTTCCCCAGCCAACCTGCCAATCACCACTAAACTCTCCCAAGGGGGGGTTGGGGGGGGAGGAGAGAGAGAGAGAGAGGAATGTGAAGTCTACCCGACTCGTTTCATAGGTGACCTCTGAGAGCTGTAGCTGGGAGCTTGGGAGAGAGAGGCGGCTTGATTAGCATTCTGCACCAGGCCCGGCCCCCTCCCCCGCTTTTATGAGCCCTTGTTACACAAATTGCCACAAAGGGGAGAGGAAAAACAACACCCGCACCGCACCGTTACAGACACAAGTGCGGCTGGCCAGGCCAAACCCTCGCGGCCCCCCAGGGTTATTGTTAGTCCTTTAGAAGAAACACACTTTTAAAAAGCCCGAGAACAAAAGTTTTCCTTGTCGTCCTTCTGAAACCCACACATACAAAAAGATGGAGGTGCGTTCCCTTCGCAAGCACCTTCCCCGCTCACGTTCCTTCCCCTTCGGATGCGAAGGCAAAGGCTGCTTCCGTGGAGGCTGCGCGTTTCCCCCTGAATGCCGGCCCGACAGATAATAAGCAGCTGCTCCTCTACGATCACAAACATTGAAACAGCCTGCAAAGAGCCGCTGCGACACAGAAGAAAAAGCAAACCTACGCTCCGGAGAGCCACTCGGAACAGTGAAACTCGCGCGGCAGAAGCTCACAGAGACATCGCCGCCGTAAAAGCTGCGGGATTAGCGGGTTTTCTCTCTTTTCAGTCTTCTTCTAAAAGTCGACAACTTGCCTTTTTTCACCCAAGTGGGGGGAAAAAAAAAGGCTTAGTAACCCTCCGCTATCGCGCGGTGCCAGGTTCGGCGGTTTCTTTTTGAAGGAAAGTATGCGATTGGATTCCGCGCCGCGATTCCACATCTTTGTGCTCCGCCGAGAGGGGCCTCCACCCCTCCCCCTCCAAAAATGGCATCGAAGCCGTCACAATGGTGAGGCCGGGCCGCGTCCCCTCCCCACTCCCCCCCCCCGGAACTCCCCCACTTCGCCGGGCCGCGCGCGGGGCCCCCCTCCGGCGGCAATGGAAGCTTCCGCTCCCGGGCGGGCGGGCGCGCGCGGCGGGGAGGGGGCCGCGGCCCCGGCAGAAGGGGGTTAATGCTTCCGTCCCAACCCTGCGGTCCAGCCAGGAGCCCCCGACCAGCGCAGCCCCGCGCGGGGAACAGCCATCTTTCCCTCCGCGGCCCCGGCCCCCTCCTCCAGCGCGCGCTCCCTCCCGTCACTTTTCAACTTTAAAGACTCGAAATGCTCAGAGTTTTCCCTCCAGAGTCGCCGCCCCCCGCGCCGATCTCCTCCTCGACCTCCCGCTACCCCGACCCCCCACCCCGTTCCCCCGGCGAGAATTCCTCCGGGGAGGGGGCATCGGATCGGGCCGCCCCAGCCTGGAGAGGGAAGGAAATGGGGGCCTGATCGGCGGCGGAACCGGAGGAAAGGCGGGCGGCGCGGGCGCTGTCCAAGTTTGGTGCTGACGGCGGCCGGCGTTCCGAAGGAACAGCGATCGGATGCCAGGGGGCGCGGCGGGCGGGGGCGGGCCGCGGGGTGGGTGGAGGGGGTGGGGGGAGAAGGGGGCCGCGGGAGGGGCGTCGGCGCCCCCGCCCCCGCCCCCGCCCCCCAGCCTCGGAGTCCCGGAAGCGCCATTGGCTGCGCCGCTCAAAGTTCTCGGCTCCGCGGGGGAAGGGGCGAGAGCGCGTGTGCGGGGAGGGGAGGAGCGGGGCGGGGGGGAGGGGCGCGCGAGGCCGGGAGGGAGGGGCGAGGGGGCGGGGGCGCGCGGCCGGCCGCGCTCCGGCGGCGGCGGCATCTGTTCGTGGTGCTGAAACCCCGAGCGCTGAGCTCAGCGCAACTAAGTCACAATGGACAACTTTTCCTTCCGGAGGAGCCGGCAGGGGGTGGGCGGCCGGGCCCCCCAGCCCGGGGCGGGGGCTTCTCCTGGGTCCCCATCTACCCTTAACGCCCGCAGACCAAAGTTGGGGCAGAACTGGGGGATCCCGGGGGCACGTTTCTTTTGTTCCCCGGGAGCTGGCGTCAGGTTCCAAGAATAAAAAGTGATGCTGGAGAAGTGAGGGGAGGGGCGCCCGGAGGACCGCTCCTGAGCATACAATGTGCCATGAAACCCAGAAATCGCTTCCAAGTAGTTTGGTGTCCAGGCCCCCGTGACCGTCCCCTCGACCCCTACCCTCAAGCCGGCGTGCAGTGGGGGCCCCGAGCGGGGAGGAATGCCCGCGTTCCCAAAACATGTCCACCCGCTCAAAATGGACGCCGGGCTGCTCGCCGCCTTTTGAGTGCAGCTCCGGGCTTTCGGCCACTGCCCTGTCCCCCTCGGCCTCTGAGAACCCGGTTCTTTCCTTCCAGGAAAGGGGGAGGGGTCGGGTAACTTGGAGGATGGCACACGGACTCCTTTGGGAGCCTGAGCGCGCTGCGCTGAGGCCGCACTTTTTAGGGTCAAAGTCCCCGGCGCCCCCTCCCCACCGAGAGGGGGTGCGCGCAGGCCCAGCTCGCTTACTTGCTTGTCGCTGAGCGCGGCGATCCGCGGCTGCCTCTCGTGGAGCTGCTTCTTGAGGTCGCCGTTCTGTGGAAACACGCAGGGGGCTCAGGCTGGCAGCCCAGGGGCCGAGTGCGCCCCGAGCCCCAAGGACCTCAGCCCCCGGCCTGCAGCCCGCGGGGCCAGGCCGCCCGCAGCGCGCCCCCACGTTCCCCCGCCACGTCTCGGACGCGCGTGGCGGCCGGGCAGTGCCGTGCGGGGCCGCTTACCTGTGGCTGCCGCCTCATCGGGGCAGCTCGCGGGGCGGGGCGGGGGCCGAGGCCACCCGGCGGCGCGCCCCGAGCCGTGCAAGTTTGCAGGCCGGGGTGCGTGTGCGACTGAGGGTGAGTGTGAGCGTGTGCCGGGGGAGGGGGGCGGAACAAAGAGCCAAGTAAACACGGCGAGTCCGTGTCGAGCAACGCTCATAAATATTCAAGTCGCGTCCTAATCTTCCACACACACACACACACGCGCACGCGGGCGCGCGCAGCGGTGCCGCTCGGGCTCCAGCCGCCACGCCGCTGCTGGCCCAGCAACCATCGCCAAAACTACTTGTGCAAACTGTGCAGGGCTGCACCGGGGTGGGGGCCCCGGGGGTCGGCGCACGCGCTCGCATAGACCCCGGGACAGGCTCCCGAGGGGTTCCCACCCGGCACCCTGAGTCCTGAAGAGCCCGTATCGAGAACGAGAAGGCACTGGGCTCGGGTCCCGCGGGCCCCCGACGCCTCCCCCTCCCCCCCATCTGTACAGGATTGCAGGGTGGAGGTGTAACCCAGAGGGTCCTGCAGGTAGTTATACTCCCTCACCCCGGGGCAGGCTCCAAAAGGAGTCACCTCCGGAAGCCTTCAGTCGAGCAGACCCCGCAAGGAGGAACAGGACGCCCGGCTCGGGCCTCTGGAGCCCCCACCCCGCCCAGGGCCCCCCACCGCCTACCTGGTGGCGCGCGAGTTCCACGGCGAGCGCCTCCGGCCGGCTCTGCAGCTCCATCCCGGCAACTTGGGCAGCACTTTGCGCTCACTTTGGCCGCAGCTCCCGATAAGTTGCACGGCTCCGCGGGGGCGAATGCGGGCGGGGGCGGACCGGGCCTCCCGGGATGGGGGACACGAACCCCCTCCCCCACGATCGAAAGGGACGGCGGTTGGCAAAGGGGGGAGAAAGGCGGCCGGGCGCCCAGGCTCCGAGCCCGCAGCCACCCCAACTCTTCAGGATGCCCGGCGGCAAGTTGCGCCGGGTCCCCGGGCTGCCCGAGCCGCCCGGCGCATGGCCCCCTCCCGGCGCCGGGAGCCCCGCGCAGGCCGGCGCGCGCCCGTACCACCGCCGCCCGCGCGAGCCGCCCACCGGCAGGGACTATATTTCCTCCGGCGCGCGCGCCGGGATCTCGCTGGGTCTCGGTAAAGTTGTGCCTCGGCTCAATGCTAATTCGGCAGTGCCCGGATGGAGCGGCCGGGACGGGGGGCGGGGCCAGGGGCGGGGCGGGGCCGGAGCCCGCCGCTCGCCCCGCCCCCGCCCCGCCCGCGCTTGCGCACTGCCGCCCGCCCGCGGCCCGCGGCGCCCCGAGGGGAGAACAAAAGTGGCACCGAGGGGCGCAAACTCGCGGGCCCGGCTTGGGGCGCCCGCGGGGCCCTCCTCGTCTTGCCCTCCCCAGCCAAGCCCGAGGGTAACAGGGCGCCCCATCGCCCTCCTCGGGGAGCCCAGCCCAAGGCCAGCGTTAAGGGTCCTTAGGTCCGTGTTTCATGTCTCCGCCCCCTCCCCCACTGCATTCGCGGCGCCCTCTTCTCCTTCCTACTTTCACTTGCCTGCACCCCGCCTGCCTCCCCGCACGCGGGCGAGCAGCGACTCGGAGAGGAAACTGGTCCTGCGCCGGACTCCCCGCCTCCTGATGGCCGCCGTGTGGTCAGACAGCAGGAACAGGGGCCTCTTCACTCTGCTTTGGTGACTTTTTACATTAAACTCTCAACAGAGGCACCGGGCTTTCTCAGACTCTTGTTAAAAATCGTAAACGTGCTGGTCACTGTGACATGAAACTGGAACTGCAGCCGCGGAAATCACATTTCCAACCCCAGGCCCACAGCCAGGAGGTGAGTGCCTCCAAGTCTGTCCAGTGGTTAACGCCGTGGATTGACCAAGCTAGTCGGTTATCAGGTGTTCCCACCGGTTAATAATGCGGATTTTTTTCACTAGGTGGAGTTACACCTATGTTGATATATATGCAATTTGATATGTGTGCTATTTTGTTGTATTGACAACAAGCTTCAAAACTTCAAACATCAAATTTGCTGAAGTTGTTAACATCATAGATATTTTTACGCTTAAAAATGTCGGATTTCGGGCCAAAAAAAAAGCGTTTGTGGGAAGTTTTAATTCATTATTTTGAAGAAAAGTGCTGCTGAAAGTTATCGTATACTTCGGGAAACTTATGGCGAACATGCTCCATCTCAAGATGCTTGTGAACGCTGGTTTAAACGCTTTAAAAGTGATGATTTCGATGTGAAAGACAAAGACGTCCAGGTCAACCGAAAAAGCTTGAAGACCAACAATGACAAGCAATATTGGATGAAGATGCATGTCAAACTCAAAAACAACCTGCAGGAAGATTGAACGCTGCTCAGCAAACAATTCCCGTTCGTTTACAAGCAATGGGAGAGATTTTAAAGGAAGGAAAGGGGGTGCCACATCAACTGAACGAGAGACAAAGGGAAAACTGAAAACTCATCAGTGAAATGTTGCTTCAATGGCAAGAAAGTCTTTTTTGCATCAAATTGTGACTGGGGATTAAAAGTGGATTTATTTTGAGAATCCCAAACGCACAGAATCATGGGTTGATCCAGGTCAACCACCAACATCGACCCAAGGCCAAATCACTTCGGAAAGACACTGCTCTGCATTTGGTGGGATCAGGAAGGTGCGGTGTATGATGAGCTTCTAAAACCAGGTGAAACCATTAATACTGATCGCTACGGACAACAAATCATCAATTTGAACCACGCTCTGATCGTGAAACAACCAGAATGTGCCAGAAGACACAGCAAAGTAATTTTGCTTCATGATGACGCACCATCACACACTTCAAAACCAGTTACAGACACGTTAAAAGATCTTGCCTGGGAGGTATTCACCAGCCCTAGCTCCTTCAGATGACCACTTGTTGCGCTGCTTCTGTCCTTTGATTTCCGGCTGAAGGGTGATTTGGTTACAGAACAAGGGAGCCGAGTCTCCATCGGATCCACCTGTTGGCAGAGCTGTGTGCACGTGTGATATGAGGCCAGGAAGCCCGCAGGCCCGAGGGGTGTCTGTGGAGGCAGGAGCTGTGGAATGATACTAGTCCAACATGCTCCTGCAGCCGGCAGCAACCTGGCCGCACCCTTCCATGCTGTTCCCTGGGTCTAGCCTGTCCCTAGCTGGCCATCACGCCCCCCCCCATCCTGTCATCTTCCCTCAGAGGGGGTCTCCAACCCCAAAGCAGTGGGGAGGGAGATTCAGGCACTTGGCAGCTTCAACAGCCTGGATCAGAGCCTCACAGGGGAATGAAAGAAGGTGGACAGGTAGGCCTGGCCACACCTGAGGTCAGATTTGACCAGCTGTGCTGTGTGACCTTAAGTAAGTCATTTAACCTCTCTGAGAAAGGCACTTTAGTCAGCCTCTCCCTCCCTCCCTCTCTTTTTTGGGGGGAGGGGCAGTATTTCCTGACTCACAGAGGTTCCATGGAGCTGAGAGGGGGGAGGTGGAGACTCTGCACATGGATGTACTAACTAAACAGCAGAATTACAATCATTGCAGAAATTCTGACTTATGTCAACTAAACAGGGGGTGTTTTAAAAGTTCAAAGCCATTTCAGGAAATCAGGGAAAATTCACGCTGCCACTGGTTCCCACGGTGAATTATCTGCCCTGAGAGGGGGGATGGGTAGAGATCCTTAAGGTGCAGAGGGAAGAGGTTTCAGAGAACAGGCAAGCACACGGACTCTTCATCTGGCACCATTCCTCTCTGCATGCTGGGAAGGACAGGTCCTGGGCCTGCAGGGCGGGGCCGCTGGAGGATCCCGCAGGTCAGGACAAAGGAGAGACTGCACATGGAAAAGGTCATCATAGATCACGAGGCTCTGCTCGGGGCTGGATGTCTGGCTGTGCCAGCGTCTTCCAATGTTAGAGTTACAATTGTATGAGCCAAAAGACCCCCCAAGTTTGAATATTGTGAACTGTGTGAAGTGACATCAACTCTGTACTTTCCCAAATGAGTGAACGCCCAAACTTGTACCCTTAGAACCTTATCACACCAGCCCAGAAGGCCACCGCCTGGCAGCCACCGATAAGGACCAACGTGTTTACTCGACCACATAAAAACCCGGACTTTTGACACTCAGTGTCTCCTGCCCCGAGAGAGGAGGACTCCATGTCGCTCTGCACGATGACCCCGAAGGACTCTGCGACTGTCCTGTCCATGTCCTTGTCGGTGTGCATCACCGGGTGGTCGTGCTGGTGCTAGGAACCACTTGAGACTGGTGGTAAACCCGTGTGACTGCACCGACTGGCTGGCTGTGTGTTATGGTTATGACTTGGCTGCCTCAGGATGCCGTTATTCTGACTCGGGGACACCTGCGCTTGTCCTGACTCAGGCCCAGGCAATAAGTACTTTTGGACATTGGGGTCAACTGGGACATCCTCCCAAGTCCCTGAGCTCCAAGGCTCCTTCCCCCGGACAGTGGGGTTCACGCCTGATAAAGGCTCCGTGGGTGAGGTGCCCAGTCGGCAAGCCCGGCCTCACCGCCCACTGCCCCTCCCCCAGGACGATGAGCGCTGTGCTCTCAGCATGGGCTGCACAGCGAGGGGTAGTTCTTTTTTTTAAAGTATGTTTTTATTGATTTTAGAGAGAGAAGAAGGGACGAGAGAGATGAAAACACCCATGAGAGAGAAACATCGACTAAATGCCGCCTGCATGCCCCGCACTGGGGGGTCAAGCCTACAATACGGTCATGTGCCCTGACCATTGAACAGGTGACCTCTTGATGCACGGGAAGATGCTCAACCACTGAGCCACACTGGCCAGGCGCACGGTAGACTCTTGATAGCTGTTTGTGGAATGAATGGGTGTGAGGCCCACCAGCTGCCCGTGTCCCGCCTCCCCACCACACTCCCCAAGACCAGCCCCTAACTGGAGAGGCCCCTGCCTTAGTACCTTCCACCTTTCTTTCCTGGTTAGTCACTCAGGGCCATTCTCCCTGCTTGCCTTTGTGGCTTCCAGGGCGAGGACACCTGTCCTCGGCGCCTGGGCATGATCTGGGCCTCCCTCGGGGGACCCCACTGCGCTGTCATTGCCCAGATGGGTCTGCCAGCCATGCCAGGCTGTGGACCCCAGGCCTGGGGTGCTGCCTAAGAATCATCCAGGGACCAGAGAGGGCCTCCAGGGTGTGCGTTCAAATTGAAGTTTGAAATATAGGAAGATGGGAGAGACACTCGGAGCAAAAGGACTGGAAGGCCCCGAGTGAAGCTGAGATGGGAGTTCATGGAGGAAGGACATTCAGTGGTAGGTGTGGGGGGCGGGGCGGGGGGAAGGACCGCCTGGCACCGCCCTGTGCACAGAAAGGTTGCTGGTTCTCTTCCCGGTCAGGGCACATGCCTAGGCACAGGCTCAGGCACCTGTCGGGGCATGTAAGGAAGGCAATTGATGGATGTTTCTCTCTCACATGGGTGTTTGTCTCCTTCTCTCTCTCTCCCTACCCCCCCTTCTCTAAGCATGTACGAGTACTTGGGTGAGGATTAAGACTTAATCAATTTGAAAAACCACACTGGGAAAATCAAATCAATCAACTAAAAACAGCTCTGGCCGGTGTGGCTCGTTGTCTGGGTGTCGTCCCATGCACCCAGAGGTCACGGGTTGAGTGCCTGGTCAGGGCACACGCCCAGGTTCCGGGCTCCATCCGCGGTAGGGAGGCGGCTCATCAATGTTTCACTCTCACGTCGGTGATTTGATTCTCTTTCCCTCTCCCTTCTCCTTCTAAAAATCAATAAATGATTCTTGAAAAGAAGAAGAATGCAAGAAAGGGCGTGAGGAGGCGGCCTCGTGGTTGGGAGACACGTAAAACAGTGGAGATAGCCTACAGGCCCGTCCAGGCTCCACAATGAACTCCTCGGCCCCAAGGAATTCTCCTCACCCCTAAGGCTGCCCCGGGGAAATTCAGGAGGAGAAACATAAGACAATAAGGAAGACCTCGGCCACACGGCTTGTCCTTGCGTGGTCCGGAAGCTGAGGGAGAGGCCATCTTTCTGTGCCACGTTTACAGACTGTGCCTTGAACAGCCAAAGAAAACGACACAACCCTGCATCTGGGCCTCCCAAAATAATGCATGAAACACAGAACTCAGAGAGCTGACGAATCTAACTCGTATGTAGAGCACCGCGGTTGGCAACCCTTCTGAAAGGACACTTTTAAAAAAGCAAAATCGGAGAAACAAGATGGCGGCATAGGGTAGACACCGTATATGCAGCTGTGAACAACTATTTCAGAAAAACCACGAGAAGAACGCACGGATACCACTCGCACCCACAGGACGGCTGGCTGAGTGAAAATCCTACAACCAGAGAAGAGTCTGAGACTCAGAGCAGCAGCGGAAGCAAAGTACAGAGGTACGGAGGCGCGC
>PVJC01033882.1:0-19125 GCA_004026665.1 Murina feae
CCCATAGAAATTCAAAGAATTGTTAAAAAATATTACGAACAACTCTACTCCAACAAACTAGACAACATGGAGGAAATGGACATATTCCTAGAAAAATATAATCTTCCAAACCTCAATCAGGAAGATTCTAAAAATCTCAATAGGCCAATAACTATGGAAGAAATTAAAGCAGTCATCAAAAAGCTCCCAGGAAACAAAAGTCCAGGGCCAGATGGCTTCACAGGGGAGTTTTACCAAACATTCAAGGAAGAACTAAAACCTGTCCTCCTCAGACTATTCCAAAAAATTCAAGAGGAAGGAACACTTCCCAGCTCATTCTGTAAGCCAGCATCACCCTAATACCAAAGCCAGACAAAGACAACACAATGAAAGAGAATTATAGGCCAATATCCCTCATGAACATAGATGCCAAAATACTCAACAAAATTCTAGCAAATTGGATCCAGCAATACATCAGAAAGATCATACACCCATAACCAAGTAGGATTTATCTCAAGGATGCAAGGATGGTACAATATCTGCAAATCAATAAATGTGATATATCACATAAACAAATTGAGAGATAAAAATCACATAGTCATATCAATTGATGCAGAAAAAGTATTTGACAAAATCCAACACCCTTTCTTGATAAAAACTCTCAGCAAGGTGGGAATAGAAGGATCATTCCTCAACATAATAAAAGCCATATATGACAAACCCACAGCCAACATCATACTCAATGGTCATATTCTAAAGTCATTTCCCCTAAGAACAGGAACAAGACAGGGATGCCCACTTTCACCACTCTTGTTCAACATAGTACTGGAAGTACTAGCCATTGTGATCAGACAAGAAGAAGAAATAAAAGGCATCCAAATTGGAAAAGAAGAAGTAAAACTGTCCTTATTTGCAGATGACATGATACTGTACATAGAAAACCCTAAAGACTCCATCAAAAATTATTAGACTTAATAAATGAATTCGGCAATGTTGCAGGATACAAAATCAATGCCAAGAAATCTATGGCATTTCTTTACACTAATAGTGAACTTACAGAAAGAGAGACCAAAATAACAATCCCATTTACCATCGCACCAAAAAAATTAAGATATCTAGGAATAAATTTAATTAAGGAGGTAAAAGACTTATATGCAAAAAACGACAGGACACTGAAAAAAGAGATAGAGGAAGACATAAACAGATGGAAGAACATACCATGTTCATGTATTGGTAGGATCAATATCATCAAAATGTCCATACTTCCCAAAGCAATCTATAGATTCAATGCAATCCCCATTAAAATACCAACAGCATATTTCACAGATCTAGAACGAACATTCCAAAAATTCATCTGGAATAAAAAAAGACTTCAAATAGCTGCAGCAATCCTGAAAAATAAGAACAAAGTAGGTGGGATCTCAATACCAGATATCAAGCTGTATTACAAAGCCACTGTTCTCAAAACTGCCTTGTACTGGTATAAGAATAGACATATAGATCAATGGAATAGAATAGAGAACCCAGAAATTGACCCAAACCATTATGCTCAATTAATATTTGATAAAGGAGGCAAAAGCATACAATGGAGTCAAGACAGTCTCTTCAATAAATGGTGTTGGGAAAATTGGACAGATACATGCAAAAAGATGAAACTAGACCACCAACTCACACCATACACAAAAATAAACTGAAAATCAATAAAGAATTTAAATGTAAGATGGGAAACCATAAAAATACTAGAGGAATACACAGGCAGTGAAATTGCAAACATGTGCAGAAGGAATTTCTTCACTGATACTGCTTCTAGGGCAATGGAAGCTAAAGAGAAAACAAACAAATGGGACTACATCAAAATAATAAGCTTTTGCACAGCAAAGGAAACCATCAACAAAACAACAAGAAAGCTCACTGCATGGGAGAACATATTTGCCAATGATATCTCCGATAAGGGTTTAATATCCAACATTTATAGGGAACTCATACAACTTAACAAAAGGAAGATAAACAATCCAATAAAAAAAATGGGCAAAGGACCCAAATAGACACTTTTCAAAAGAAGACTTACAGAAGACCAAAAGACATATGAAAACATGCTCAAAGTCACTAATAATCCGAGAGATGCAAATCAAAACAACAATGAGGTATCATCTCACACCTGTCAAAATGGCTATCATCAACAAATCAAGAAATGATAAGTGCTGGTGAGGATGTGGAGAAAAAGGAACCCTTCTGCACTGCTGGTGGGAATGCAGACTGGTGCAGCCACTGTGGAGAACAGTATGGAGTTTCTGCAAAAAACTAAAAATGGCACTCCCATTTGACCCAGTGATCCCACTTCTAGGAATATACCCTAAGAAGCTAGAAACACCAATCAGAAAGGATATATGCACCTCTATGTTCATAGCAGCACAATTTTCCATAGCTAAGATCTGAAAACAGCCTAAGTGCCCATTAGTGGATGAGTGGATTAGAAAACTGTGGTACATCTACACAATGGAATGCTATGCTGCGGTACCAAAGAAGGAATTCTTGCCATTTGCAACAGCATCGATGGAACTGGAGAACATTATGTTAAGTGAAATAAGCCAGTCAGAGAAAGCTAAATATCATATGATCTTACTCATTTGTGAAATATAGAGAACAACATAGACTGATGGACAGGAACAGATCCAGAGACAGAGAAGCAGCAATCGGTCTGTTGATCCCCAGATGGAGGGTGGGGGAGGGTGAGGGTGGGGAGGAGAGATCAACCAAAGGACTTGTATGCATGCATATAAGCCAAGCCAATGGACTCAGACCACAGGGGGATGAGAGAATGAGAGGGGGAGGGGGAGTAGGGTTGGGAGTTATTGGGAGATGAGGACACATTTATAATACCTTGACCAATAAAGAAAAAAAATAATAAAGACACATACACCATCCACTGTGGTGTATGCATGAAACTGATATGAAATAATATTGAATGTCAACTATAATGGGAAAAATAAATTAATTAATTTAAACACACACATACACACTTACTAATAAAGGATAACACAATAACAGCATAAAATCAATACTAAATTGTGTCCAAAATGGTTCTGAGAAGAGACAAACTATCATGAGGGAGGAAAAAAAACTATAAAGATAAAAGCTATCATTAATTTACTACATGATGTCAGCCAACTCATTGCTCTCATCGAACAGTTCCTGTGGAAAGTGAGGGCACTGGGTGAGATGAGCTTATCCAAAAATTGCATTCTGTGGAAGATTCCTTTTTAGGACAATAGCTATGCAACAGCAACAGAAAGGTTGGGCGGGGGGGAGGGGGGCGGGCACAAAACAAAGACACGGAGGAAACATTTAGAAATATGATCGACAATGTTAAGAAGGTGTGTTTCCCAAAAGACCTCTCAGAACTTTGAAGACTCTTATGGGTTTTGTGAATCTCCTAGAAGAAAATCTTTTTCGTAGCATTCTGTGAAATTATTTTATTACAAAACCCGCTGTTATATGGTGCTGGCTAACTTCCTTTCACATCTTAGAGCCACTGTGGAAAATGCTGGAAATACATCTCAGGGATGGTGGTTCAGGTCCGCTCACATAACCAACCTTTAAAGATGATTCAAGTTCACTTCAGGGACCAGCAAAGCCACTTACAGTTAGGATAACAGCATAGAGAAAAATTTCTGGGATCATGTGTCTCTTCTCTAAGAGTGTAGAGGTTACATACCTTGTATTTGTCCAAGAAATTTACGGTGTGTTTTCAGATACATTTGCTAATTTAACTCCCCTGGCAACCCAGATTTATCTTTGTGTTCTCCATTTTAATTTTTTTCAGTGAGAAAACGGAAGCTTTAATGGTAGCATCTGACTTCCTCAATGCACTTTCTCTGCCCCCTTCACCCTAATTGCTTCATTTTTGCTGAGCTTAAATGCTTATTAGGATTTCTGCGCTGTAGAGTGTACTGGGCTCTGGCTTTCTGTTCTCCAGCACACCTTGCTATGTATTCTAGACTCGAATAGAGCCCAGCCCTGGGTGTGACTTGAGCATGTACTGGGAATAAAAGCAAACCCACAGGTGGGTGGATGCCCACATGGAAGACTGGTGGGGCGGTGTGTATCACCTGAGTCTGGCCCTTGGGAAACCTCTGTCCAGCCACCAGCCCTCAGCGTGGTATCTCTATTTAAACGTCCCCAGTACTACATGAGTTAATCAGTTTCATGCTTATAAAGATCTTTGAGAAATCAAAACTCTGCCTGGTAGGGAGTGTATTCTGAAGGCAGATGTCTAATGGGAGAAGCAGGAAGTTCAAGGCTGGGAAACCAGCTGGCTGGGCTCAGTCCCAGACCCTCTTCCTGGATCGTGTTAGGCAAGTCACGCCTCTTCTTCCAGGCTTTTGTCTCTTTGTATTTAAAAAAAAGGAGGGGAGTTTTCTAAAGCTCCCTCCAGATCTCACGTACATTTATTTTTTTAATGCCAACTGACCAAGTCAAACTTAGCAATCAATGAGGTGACGGGTGTCACAATAGATAGCCTTCCTGGCCATTATTCGAATTGGGGCACTCCAAACCCTCCCAACCCCCTGTTCCTGCCAGAGAAGATGAAAGTGTCGTTCCTGACCCCAGCACAGGCCTTTGCTTTGAACTCTGCCATGTCTTTCACTTGACCATTTCTAGCTAGTTCTTTGTCCCTTGGCGAAACCAGACTTTTCTGAAAGAGTGTAAACTTCTCTGAATGATATTTAAAAATAAAATAGAATTGATTTCACAGCTCCTTGAATCTCTCCTATCAAGAATTGATTTTTTCCGTCTTCTGTTTTACACACTTGAAAGTGATGTGAGTGATGACAATAGAAACTCCAATACATAAATGTTCTTCAGCCTTTGTCCCTTTCTCTTCAAAATTGTCCCCGAGAAAAGAGTGTGTGCGTGCAAGTGCATGTATTTGTACAAGTGTCCTTTCATAGATGCATCTGCATTTGCCTGTGTTTCCATGAGCTCATCGATCTGCATGCACTGGACAGCTGTCTTTGTATTTCAATGTCTGCATTCACTATGTAGGCAGCAAACACGTTTATTTATGCAGGTAGTTTTTGTTTGTTTGTTTGTTTTTGTAAATGTGCATTCTAAAGCACGTCTCCGTATGTGTACTTATAATCATGCATATTTTAGCATAGGAGTGTTTTGTATACATCTAGATGCCTGTTTGTAAGCTTGTGGTCTGTGCATAAGTTAGCTTATATATGGGCAGGTAGGTTTGTGTCTAGGGGTTGTGCAAGAGTGTTTACCCATATGCACAGGTCTGTGTAAGTGCCTAAGTAGTTAGCTTGGCATTTCAAAGCACACTGAGCTTTACTATTCGCCCTTCTCCCCAAAGAAAGAATAACCAAAGTCAACTTTTCTTGGATGCAGCAGAAAGCACTTGCGGGTGTGGACAGTCATTATGGACCATGGACCACTCTCTCTGTCAGCCCAGTATTAGATGTCACTTCCTGGGGCAGGATAAGGTCACCCAAATGGATTGTATCCTAATTGTCTGGCAAGAGAAGGAGGTGTGGCAGATGCTACTGATGGGCCCGCTAAGCCCTCTCTCTGCTGCAGCCCAGCACCTTGGTTGGTTCCCTCGATGTCACCCCTGGAATATTGCGCTGGTGCTGGGCCCCTGGTGTTGGACTATTTTTGAGTGACACAAGTGCTGGCTGAACATGGAGCTGATTGAAATGCTGGGGTAGCAGGAGCTGTCGGTGCCAGACAGGCCCTGCACACCTATTTCCCATCCCTTGCCTGCCTAGATTTGTGTGAGCGGCAGATTTGTGCTTTCTGTCAGTCAACCTGTCCACTCGTAGCTGGAAACGCTGCCAGAGTGGTCAGTTTGTGACAGTGATGGCTGATAGGGGAGGAATTGGGCTCATGTTCAAATAGGCCGTTTGCTTCCTGTAGCAGGGAGAAGGAGCCCCTCATAGGGCCTGTGTCACTACCTGGGGAAAATGTGGCACTCATCAGTTAAAGGTGGAATATGATGCAGAGACTCACCACAGACATTGAGGAGAGGGTGGGTTTTCATGGACTGAAGAGGGAAAGGGTGTGAAGGTGAGGGGCTTGGATTAAAGAACCATATACTAGGTTGGTAGTATGTACATCTAGGCTCCGATCTTCATCCTGCCCCTAGTGCAGTGGTTCTCAACCTGTGGGTCGTGACCCCTTTGGCAGTCGAATGACCCTTTTCACAGGAGTCGTCTAAGACCATCCTGCTATATCAGATATTTACATTACAATTCATAACGGTAGCAACATTACAGTTATGAAGTAGCAACGAAAATAATATTATGGTTGGTTCACAACATAAGGAACTGTATTTAAAGGGCCAGAAGGTTGAGAACCACTGCCATAGTGGGTGGCAAGACTTTGGACAAGTTCCTTTAGACAAACCTCACAACAAAGTCACCATTGTCCCACCTCTAAGCAAACAACCAATCCTATGCACTCACCTCTTAGATTTCACTCTATTCTAGCCTCTCTGCCACCACCTGAGCCCAGCCTGACCAGTATCCTCTTTTGCCTGGTTTTGCACTGACTTCCCTAATGGTCTCCCTACTTCCACTGTGCCCCTTTCAAATCAATTCTCCACACCAAAGCCAGAGTGATCATTTGGGAACCACATGTTCATGCCTCATCCCCACTTAAAGCCCTTTATGTTCTTTCCATCATCTTTAGGCTGAAGTAGAAGTCCATTGGCCTGTGAGGATCTCCATGGTCAGATTTAAGTCCACAGCCCCATCTTTTCACCTTCTGCTCCTCATGGTGAAGTCTAACCATTATTAATTTCTTTCATGCACTAGAGTAAGTTATGTTCCTATTCAGCTCTCAGCCTGTCTCATGCTGTCCCTCTACCTGAAATGCACAGTTTTCTACTCTGTTCATCTCACCAGCTCCCACACATCTGTCCAGCTTAGGCTAAAGCATATTTCCTTTGAGAGGACTTGTATGGATGGATCCCAAGGCAGATGAAGCACCCTTGCCGAATCACCCTCTACCACATTTTACTTCATTTGCATAAAACTGATTATATAGCACTAGAACTGATTGTTTAATTGATAGTCTTCCTTATCAAAAATCATGCTGTTTTAGGGCAGAGCACAGGTCTGAAGTATTCACTTACTTTGCTCTATTGCCTGGCACAGTGCTAAGCACATAGAAAATGCCCCCACAAATGTGTGCAAACAAAAACTGACAAGTGAATGCCAATTAATAATCCAATACATAGGATTATAATAAATTATTGCATTTGAAGGACTTTATAATAGAGACTTTGAACGCATGTTACTGAAAGTAGGGGTTTGTTTTGTATACCACTGAACTTCTTTCCATGCCAATAAATTGTGGAGTACAGAGTAGGCTCTCTATAAATCTTCTATGTAATAAAGAGGTAATATGCTAATTTGTCCATTACAGTGTCCCAGTCATGACCAGTCTGTGGGCAGGGCCAGGGGTGGGGACTTCTGCCCCCAGTGCTAACGTCACGCTTCCTTTGTGCTTCCCCATTGAGCACTAGTATGATGCTGCACATAGGGGGAGGTGGAGGTTGGGCTTCACAGGGGGCCTAAGGCCATGCCCCCTGCCCCAGCTCTGGGCCAAAAGACCTCAGGCTATGCCCCCCACCACAGCACTGGGCTGGGAGACTTTAGGCCATACCCTCCATCTGGCGGGGCTTGACGTGGTACCTCGGGCCGCACCCCCCACCCAGTGAGTCTTAATGGGGGACCTCCATCCATGCCCCTCACCAGGTGAGGCTTGACAGAGGACCCCCATCCTGGCTCTGGGCCTGGATACCTCAGGCCAAACCCCTACCTAGCAGGTCTTGACAGGGGACCTCAGGCTGGCTCCTCGCCCACTGGGGCTTGATAGGGGACCTCAGGCCATGCCCCTGCTCCAGCTTCAGGCTAGGAGACCTCAGACTGTGTCCCCTGCCCCAGCGCTGGGCTGGGGGACTTCAGGCCGTGCTCTCTGCCTGGTGGGGCTTGACAGGGAACATCAGGCTGCAACCCCCGTCCCAGCTCTGGGCCGGGGACCTGAAGCTGTGCCCCTACCTGGTGCTGGACTGGGGGACCTGAGGCTGTGCCCCCCACCCAGAGAGGCTTGACGGGGGTGGGGCTAGCCAGGTCTAGGTCTCACCCAATGGGGGTGGGGCCAGCTGGGTCTGGGTCTCCTGCGTTTTTGAAGCATGTGAGGGTGGTGGTGGGGACTTGACTCTAGGTCCTGCGGCGCACCCCAGATTCTGACAGGAGTGAGATTTTATATGCATTTCACTAATTTTTTTTCATCTCTAACACTTCTATTATAGAGAAAGGGCAAATAACAATATTAAAATATTTCTTCTCATTAATTCTCTTTTAATGTGCACAAATTTCATGCACTGGGTCACTAGTATTTAATAAATTGATACACTTTTTAAAATAAGTATTTTATGTCATGCTATACACATATTTGGAATATATCAAGTTTTTAAACTTTTCCCACCTAAATACCCGTAACATCAAGGAAGGTGACCCTAGAAGATCTGGAGATATAAGTCAAGCTGGATAACCATAAGGAAAAAAATCCCTTTCAAGTCTCGAGTTACAGCTCAAAACCCATGCAAATTCTCCATTCACTACCACATTGTGTCTGTGTTTGTTTTATGATAAAAATAAGTTTACCTTCATTGCCATGAGCACAACTAATTGAGAAATATATGCCATGTATATCATCTGGCTTTGCACACTTTCTGGCATATGGCCACTTACTATTGCCAACAGGCTTATTCTACATGGAGAATGAATGAAATCCCAATAGCTAATTCAGAAGCCATGTTGTGGCTAGAGATGTGATGTGGAACTGGTGCTCTGCCAAATATCAAACTCATCTGGGGGTAAGATTTTGGGGATGTCTCCTACAAATTAATCCAGGAGCTAACCCAGACAGGAATAATTGTTCACTGATATCACACAGCTACACAGCTAGTGGAATCTGTCTCTTGCATCTCTTATAAATGTCCTCTCAGTGCTATCCACTAGCTCTTTTCTCCAGTAGCCTCCCTCTGCCTTTTCTCCTATCTGTCTGGTGTAATTGCACACACTGACTCATGCCCTTCCATTCTCTCATGCATAGAATGCAAAGCTTTTGAGGCCTGTTACATTAGTATTATCTTATCCTCATATACTTTAACTACTGAATACATTCTGCAAATGTAATTAGTGGGCAATGTATTCCCTCTGCCTAATCATTAGTGAAATTCAATAACTTGATGAAAAAGAAAAAGAAGCAACTTGCTCTAATGCTGCATAAAGAATAGAGAACTCTGGCCTTTTTTAACCTCTCCAGCTTACTATGAGGGAGGACTCAAGTGATGGAAGCCCAAGCCAATCAGAAGTCAGATATAAAAATACAATGGGATTCGATGGGCATTTTTAAAGTAGTTCTAAATAAAGAATACCAAGGACCTTATCTAGAACCAATGCAGTTGTTTGTGGCACAAAGCTGTCCCATTCATTTCTGAATATTGTTTTCTCCTCTAAATACTAGGTAAGATATTTTCAAAACTACTTTGCTATTTCTGTGGCAACAACTTATATAGTATTGCCATTCTTTGGGAGGCCTCCCTGAAGAGTCTGTGGTCCTACTTTGATTGTCCTGGCTTTAACATCACTTTTTTTTTTTTACATTACATGAATGAATTTTATTTTATCCTTTAAAAATATTTATTGTTGAAAGTATTATATATGTCTCCTTTCTCCCCATTGGCCTCTTCTAGCCCATACTCACACCCCACCCCAGGCTTCTACCACCCTATTGTCTGTGTCCATGGGTTATGCATATATGCATGCAAGTTCTTTGATTGATCTCTTCCCACCCACCCCTACCTTCCCCCTGAGATTCTACAGTCTGTTCCATGCTTCTATGACTCTATATGTATTTTATTTGTTTATTTTGTTCATTAGATTTCACATATGAGTGAGATCATGTAATGCTTGTCTTTCTCTGACTGGCTTCTCATTCACTGATTTCAGAGTGTTTCTTTTCTCTTTTTCTCTTCTGAAGCAGTAAAGCAATTATGTAGCCTTGTCTTCGTTCTAGCTTTGATTCCCTGGGAAAGTTCTCCTGCTGTTCGGGAACAGTCCAGGCCATGGCCCTAGAGAATTTACTCTTGTATCACTTTTCAAAATTGCTCCACGTGGTCTGAAACAACAAAGGCAGCTATACAACACACTGGCCACCTGGCCTAGAGAAAGGAGCATCCAGGAAGAAATCATGTACTTTTCTACATGCAGTGTTATCTCCTTCTACTGCTTATCTTCACTTGAAAGCGTTATTCTAAGCTATAAATAAATGTGTGTGAATTATTTGAATATTATGTCACTAAAACATACAACAATGTGAAGCAGTAACAAGACTGCTGGCTAGAAGGTTAGAACAAGTGATCTCTTCTATTTAACAAACTTTGTGGTTTCTACTCATTAATTCCCCTCTCTGAGCCTTGTTTTCTTTCTTCAATGAAATAACATGAACTGTATGTTTCACCCAACTGGACTTGCAGCTAGGTCAGGATAAAGACCGTCATTTACTGATTACTGATTTTTGTTCGCACAGCACCAAATACAATATAAATAGTTGAGGATAAATTAGTGCTTATAGAATAGAATTGATGGGTTGTTGTGAGGTTGACTTGAAAAAATGTATGAGTGCAAATTATGAGTAATCATTATCATCACCGTTATTAACTGCTACAATTGTGGGATTGACTTTAACTGTTATCTGAGAGGAATCTGCAATACCTCAAACAATTTAAATTCCTGAAGCATTGCCAAAATATGCGCCAACTTTAGTGTTTTGTCAGTTTGTTCTGGTTGGTGCAGAATGTATCTTCATTTCTGGTGGTAAGCATGTGACCACACCTAATGGTCAGAGTTAAGAAACTCCATAAATTTTGTACAGGAGTGTAAATGATCCTTCCTGAGTCCAGAATCGTGGTCTTATGCAAACATGTCATTACCCAAAGAGAATCAGATGTGTGGCATCACCAAGGGTGAAAAAGCAAATTGGAAAATAACATTAAAATTGAAGCCAGAAGAGATGAAGTATAGTCCTTGGTCTACCAGCACTCTCTGTGCTACCATGAGTGGCAAGCAGAATTCCAAGCTGGCTTTCAGGATTTCCACCTCATGGTGTACACAATCCTCTCCCTCCCCACATATGGCGGGACATGGGAGATGAGATATCCCTCCCACGGGTAAGTTACATTGTACGGCAAAGGTGAAGGCATTTTCAGATGCAATAAATGCCCCTAAATAGTTGACTCTAAATTAATGAAGAGGGAGATCATTGTAAGTGGGCCTGACCTAGTCAGTTGAGGGCTCTAAATGATGTTCTAGAAGTTAGAGAGATTCAAAGCAGCATAGATGCTCTCCTTCTGGCCTTGAAGTCACCAAGCATCCTGTTCTGGAGAGCACCACATGGCAGGGAATCATGGGAAGATGAGGGCTTCAGACCTACATTCACAAGCAATTGAATTCTGCAAATGTGGAAGAGGATTGTGACTTCAGAGATCACAGCCCTGACTTGAGCCTGGTGAACTCTGAACAGATGACCAGCTCACCTTCACCCAGACTCCTGGCTGACAGAAGCTGTGAGATAATAATTACATGTGGTTGTACACTGCTAAATGGGTGGTGATTTATTGTGCAGAAATAGAAAACTCACGCATTTTATCTAAATTGTCATCCTTGTCACCTCACTATTAAGAGCCCAGAATACAACCTCTTCTAAGGTTTTGAAATGTTCAAGAACTAATCCAATGCAAAATATAGTCACCATTCGTATTCCTCAAAATATTGCTTAAATTCCATTTCTTGTCCTAGACCAACTTAACTCACACCCAATCTTCCCAGCTGTCTTCTCCTCCAATTGATTCCTAATCAGCTCTACTACATATGGTTCATATCTTGGCTAAAAGCCTCACCAACTATCCAGTGCCAAAGCTACAAACCTTGGGGTCATTCTCCATTCCTACTACGCTTGATTTTCTCACATAGGATCAATGGTCATATACTAGAAATGTCTTTTATCTCTGGCCCCTATTGTGCTTCCCTATTGTTTATCTGGATAACTCCTATGGCCTTCACACAAGACTGTCACTTCCCATTTGGTCTATTTTTTGTTTTGTTTTTGTATTGCCATAAGTTATCTTTATAAAGAGAAAGCTGCTTTATTTACTCTCTTGCTGAAACATGCCTAAGAGCTCCTCTATATGGCAATCTGTATTCTTCAAAATCTGGCTCCAGTACTCATGCCTCCTTTCCAGACTTGTTTCCTATGTGCCACACTTCACTTCCCACATATGGGTTGGGTTCAATCCTATCCTCCTCCAAAAGAGGATATATTGATGTCCTAATCTCTGGTGCCTGTGGTGTGATCTTAGAAATAGGGTCATTGTAGATATAAATAATCACATTAAGAGGAGATCATTAGTATTATCCCTAATCCGGTAAGGCTGACATCCCTTGTAAGAGGAAAATTTATACACAGACACACATAGGGAGGAGAAAGTCATGTGAAGAGAGAGACACACAGGGGGAGGACCACTGTGTGCAGACCAAGGCAAATAATGGAGTTATGTTGCCACAAACCAAGGAACGTGTGTGGCTACCAGAAGCTGGGAGAGCAGTGTGTTGACGTGGGAAAATATGGTCTTGTGTTCTCTTCCCCCTCGCTCTCCTAGACATTTTGGAGTCAGCATGTCCCTAATAACAATCTTACTTTTCCACTTCTTGCCTCCAAAACGACAACACAATACATTTTTGTTGTTTTGAGCCATCAGTTTGTGGTACTACGTTATGGGAGTTCTAGGAAATTAATACCAGGGATATGCCAACCTTTTCAATGATCCATGACTTTGAACAAGCTACGCCCTTTGCAGAAATACTATGAATATATTTTAGGATCTAGTAAATAAAACACAGCTTCAGAAAAACCTTCTAGGAGAGCCTTCGACCAAGTTTGTTCTCTTTTCCTGATTTTTCCCAAAGCAAGTTTTCTGATGCCTGTTACAGGGCTTCTTACACTGGACTGTGCAGGCATGATGCTCTTGGCAGTCTCCTGCAGTGGACTGAAAACTCTTAGAGAGCAGCGATTATGGCATTTAGTTCTTCAACTTATGCTTCTTGAATATAACAAATAAGTACAAAAAGAATAAAACCTTTGGCAGCCTCATGCATCCAGTGAGAATTAACTTTGAAAATAAATATTCTATTTTTAAATGAATTTGTCCTTTAGACATCTTGTAAGGTAGGACTGTTATTTCCAATTTAGAGATGAATACACCAAGGCTGTATAAATGTTGGTTCCATTTACCCTTTTCCTCCCAATAGATAAACAAGTCTGAGGGGCCAGAGGTTGGGTTCCAAGTCTTGCCCAGATTTTACTATGCTACATTTATTTGGGGAACTGAGTAATTTTTTTCATAATCATGAGACTGATCTGCTGATGGAATTTATAATGGAAATTTAAAAAATAAAAATTATTTTAAAAGGCTTGAGGTGAAATATGTGATATAATCCTTATAAGTCCAAAATTTATCATAATTTCATTGACATGAAGAATAAATGATATGTATAGCATTATAATGATATAATATCTCATAGTCCTCAGTGGCTTGTGGAATTGAATGGTCTGTCTGGGTGCAGTTTATGGAAGAAAAGATAGACAGGAATGAATGTTGGAGTCATTTGGCATACTGTTCAGGATTTCCACCAACAATCATTTCCCTGTGTTATTGTCATTGCTTAAATAATGGACTATAAACAACATACACTCACTTAGACAAGGAGGAAACATTTAATGGGAAATAAAGTCATTTTTTAAAAACATAGGTATTTATTTTCCTCTTTCTTACCCTCAACCCATTCTCTCTGACTCTGTCTGCATATCTCCTTGTCTCTTAATGTTTCGGCCTTTACCAATTACCCAATCCAATTGAGTCCAATTTCCCCACTCACAGATTTATGGTTAGGGGGCCATAAATGTATGGACAAACCACCATCAGTGTGTTGACGTGGGAAAATATGGTCTTGGGTTCTGTTCCCCCTTGAGATAAATGGGCCTGATGGAGAGCTTTCCGTCCCTATACAAATGGCTTCATGCCCTAAATAACTGAAGTGAGAAAGTTAACCTGAACATGGCTTGGCCAGTATTAGTCTCCTGAGTACCAGCCCATATGCAGCAGACATCTAACAAATGTTGAATGACTTCAGGTTTTCAGTTTCATTTATGCCCTGGTATAGAGGAAATGATGGAAAGTAAATTTCTGTACTACATAAAGTTTTGCTTTGACATTCAATGTCATCATGACTACCTGGATATAATAATAACTAAAGCAACAACCATAATGGCAATAACGTAATAATAATTGCAATGAAAAAGTAGCTAATGATTACTGAATATTTATTATTTACGGGCATTTTTCTCTGCATAAAACTAATTTCCTAATTCCACATGTGAAGTGAGAGAAGGTTCTTTCCTTCTATTCCATTGGACTCATACAGTGGATGCACAGACCCTGTCCTTCTCAAAGATGTGTTAAAGTAAAGCATGATTTACTGCCATCTCCCACCACTTCCCTGGCAATAAAAAGGAGAGCCTCATGTCTAGGGTAGAATAAGGGCTAATAATTACCATTTCAATATTGATAAGGAAAGCAAATACTATTAATGTTCCAGAAGAAGTGTGAATTCCCTATAAGTGTTGAGCATATTGTGGTCAGTCCATCAGAATAGATACAATTCCAGGCCCAACAAAGACACAGCAGGGGCACATGCTGTTTTATTAGTCAAATTAATCCAGGTGAGGCTGCAGCAACCAATGACCCCTAAGGTCCAGTGGTTTGAAACAACAAAGCTTATTCTTCCTTTATACCTTAAGAACATCCCACATTTGTGGAGGATTCCTGTTCATATTTAAATAAGGCTAACAAAGTTCCTTACTGAACATTGCTGGAAGCAGCAGAAAGAAGAAAGAGACAAACAATCACACAATCCAAAAGTCCCACATAATCTGGCCTCTAATTCTCTCTCTGACTTCATTTCCTACTAATCTATTCTCTGTTCACTGAACTCTAATCGACAGCATCTGACTGTTCCTTTAAAGCTCAGACATGCTCCTGGCTGAGCCCTTGAGCTTGTTGATCCTTGTTTTGGGGATACTCTCCCACATGTATGCATGGCTCCCTCCTCTCCGCCTCAAGGCTTTGCTTAGATGCTTTATTCTCACTATAAAACTTCACACTTCATTTTCTGCCTGCAATAATCCAGGCACCTCTTGCTTATTTTATTATTTTCCCCCTCTGGAACTTACTGCTTTTAAAATACTCTGTCATTTACCTATTAATTTTGTTACCCGTCTCTCCCACTAGAATTTCAGATTGCTGTTTGTTTTGTTGATCTATATATTTCTAGTACTCAGAAAAATGCCAATACTTAGAAAAATGCCACTTGACTGACAACACTTCTTTTGAATTGAATGAATGAATGGATGGAGGATAAACAAGTGAATGAATGAACAAATGAATGAGGTTAATTTGATGTGGTTTGAGCTCTTAGTAAGAGCAACCTGGGATTAAAGGACCAGTCTGTCCATGCACACAAAAATTCATCATTCTTCTTAAGTAACATTACCAAAAACCAATTCCTCTCTTACTATTCAAGCATAACATATGCAGTGAGAACCAAACTACAGTGCTACAGCAAAACCCCATCATCTTATGTGTAATCTACCGTCTCCAGGCTAAATACATTTTAGGGAATGGTCTAATGGCCACAGGGAGAAAGCCTCATTTCAATGTATCATTTGATTGGAGGTTCTGGACCACAGAAAGTATTTTACTATGACTAATTTACTCCTTAACCTCAAACATAGGGTTCTGGGGAATTTTAGCTAAATCCCCTTTATGTCTCTTTTAAAAGAGCTCACTGATATTTGTCATATAATTAAAGCTGGTTTCCTCTATTCAGAGGACAAAAAAGAGAGAGATGAGCAATGTGCTCTTATTAAGAAGAAAGTGGAAAGATTTGTGTTGTATTATTTAAAAAAATCAATTGCATGTATTTTTTAATAAGAATATGAAATGCTTACCATGTCCCTGTGAGAACTCTCTCTAGAAATCATTCTTAGCATGTGCTGATAATGTTGCTATTAGAAGTAGACAAGGACTTGCTCAACGAACCTGCTGCCACTAGAAGGAACAAATTGGAGTTTTCAGGGATCCCATAAGTACCATCCCATTATTTTCCTAAGTATAACTACATTAAGAAACAGACAAAGGAATCAAACAGACACCAAAGTGTCCATGTTATTAGAAATAAAGTTATATCAGAACAGGTAATCTCATCTGCAACCATAGTTGGGTGTTCTGAAATTTTATTCTGTAATATGTACACCAGCCCTTTGGAAGGTCAAGGTCTACTCCATCACCCAATCTCCTATAAATTTAGGACCCAAGTGAACCCCGTAGGCTATTTCTTGACACTGAACGAGAGATCCCCAGAGGTCCTTAGATGATCATGCTGAATTCCTTGTCACAACTCTGCCAATTAGGGAATTTACTTCTCTCTTGATAATGAGAGACGAAGGGACCAGAGAAATCAGAAACATTTCTCAATTTTGTTTCCTGGGAAAAGAATATTTTCCCTTGTATGGCAATGTGAAGAATGGGGAGTTTGTTTTCTTCCTTAGCAAAAGTAGCCCCAATCAGAACTTACCATTCATTGTCTACAGAAAAGGTAATCGAATAGAAGAAAAAACTTCTCAACTTTCAAGTAATTATCTAACTACGACAGAACCCCTTGTGACTGACCACTTAATGCTTTTTTTAAAAAAAAATGTGTGTAAGGATAGTGAGAATGACTGGGAGGCTTGGGTTTTTTATAAAAAAAGAAATTTTGGTGGAGAGATGAAACCATTTATATTGGCTGAAGTTTGTGTGATATCCAGGTGTTATCAAATAGCTTGGAGTGGAGAAGGATTGCAAAATATGTTGTCACTCAATATCTGTCACTGGATGCCCTTAAAAGCATGTTTCTTTATTATGAAGAATCAAAATTAAGCCAAGGCCAGGAAGACCATCCTACCTCATTTTGGCAAAGAAATAAGACAACTAGATTTGAGTGTTACCCATTTAACAGGTCAGGAGGCTGATACTGAAATTCACTGAGTGATGGAATAACTCTCAGTGGACTGGCACCCAAATCTCCACCTTTGCACCCAATCCCAATCTTCTAATCCCTTTTTTTGCCTGCCTTTCTTGCTCATAGCATTTCCCATTGGTATTTCAGTGTATGGGATGAATCAATTTTCTTTGCCAGCATAATAGCAGAAAAGACATACTGAGTTTCAATTTCATGTACATGAAACTGAAGGCAGTCAATTATTTGATTATATTAAATCACCAAAGGCAATGAACTATATGGTACATTTCCTGAGGATAGGGACTGAATTCACAGCATTGCTTAGATAATAGAGCCTTAACATGTACTTTTGTAATAAATGAATAAATGTTCTGTCTTGGATATGACTGTGGTTTGTCATGGACTGTGAGTGATTATTGTATAAAATTTGGTGGGCTTGTTGCTCTATTATCTTCATTTACTGCATCTATTATAATAACCTATCTCTACTCAATTCTCATGTTGCCTTATGATGGAGGACTTAAAACGTGGACAAGTTTTGAAGCCTAGTGTTACTTATACTCTGCCAATGAAACTTGCCAATTATTTAGTGCTCAATATTCACATTTTGGGGAAAAAATGTAGGGAATCCCCCCACCAACCCCCACTGGATATGTTTTGCTGGAAGCTGGAGTGTGGGGGCAGGGACTTGGCTTAGTATAGGCAGCCAAGTGGCCCTGCCCATGACTTTGACTCTCGAGGGGCTGATTCAGGAATGCACAGATGCAGGGGTGGTAAGGGTACAGGGACAAATGGCAACATCCAGGGGCCCTCACTGGCTGGGGCACTGAGCTTCCAATATATGCAGCCCACAAATGCATCTTCTGCTGCCCAGCCTCTCTTGATTTCTGTACATTTTAGGATCCATGAGTTGACTACTGTTGGGTCTGTAAACTATCCAATATTAGCTTAATGAATGTTTTTTATCACCAAGGTGATATTCTCTTTCTATTTTGCTACCAAAAACCACAGAGATTAGTACCAGGGGGTGGGTTATAGGCAACTGTCTGCCAGAAAAAAAAAAGGAGGAATTTGGGATAGATTACCTGACCTAGTTGGAGCTGAAGGCAGTAGTAATTCTTTTAGAATCAGGGATGAGAATGTGGATGCCCATGGCCGGAAGCAGTGGTACAGCTAATTGAAGTAACCTGTATGTATTTAGTGTAAAGTACTTATTAAAGTAAAAGGTTTGAGAACTGTGTTGTCACAACCCTAAATTAGTATGATGGACAGGAGCAGTGGAGTGAGGTGTCTACTGCTAATAACACTCTAAAACCATAAAGATAGTTTTAAAATATATATTGAGTCTTGGAGCCTGTTTACATTTAAGAAAAAAAGCTTTTGTAAAAAATAAAAATAAATAAAACAAAACAAAACACACACACACACAATATGATGACTGGGTGAAGTGCTTTCATGCTTTAAATTTCTGTTTGTTTTTCATCCTGCCACCCACATTTTCTCTAATACCCAAATCATTTATCAACCTAAAGCTTTACCAACAGCCTTTTATTTTCTTGTGGAAGGATGGAAGTTGTTTTTTTGTGGGTTTTTTTTTTTGTGTGTGTGTTTTTTGCTTTTTGGAAAGTACAATATTAACAGAATGTATTTAATACAAAAATACACGGACCTAAATAAAAAGAGAGAGAAAGAATAATGAAAGGGTGATCAGCTACTTGGAAGAAAAGAGCAAGTAACCTCAATTTTGAGGATTCACCAAGAAACTGGGGATGTTGAAGTCAGGAATGTTTTTCTTCTTAACGTAGAGGAATGTTTCAAAAGTGTTTTGAGGACTTCCTAGCTCTGGAGGTGTAAAGGGGTTTTAACTGAAAAATTGATGCTGGACATTCTTCCCTTTGGTAAGTGCAGTTTAAAGACAGCCAACAAGGTTGGCGAAGTAGACTTTGTC
>PVJC01033883.1:0-19103 GCA_004026665.1 Murina feae
CCCCCGGCCCCCCTGTCCCCAGGGCCTCCCTGTCCCCAGGGCCCCCCTACCCCAGGGCTCACACTAAAATGCTTGAAAGCACCTCAGCACTGTGTGATCACAGTGGTTCTGGGTGGCAGTTAACGGGGAGATCCACAGCAGCAAAGTGAAAATGGGTCAGTTCTTACTGCCCCTTCGTTGTTTTAGTCCCGTTGGTTCGCAGTGGGAAAGCTGGAAGCGCTCCGTTCGCTGCTCTGCCTCTTCCGAGTGTGGGCTGGGGGGCTGGCGAGTGGGGGGTTGTCTTGAGTCTGACACTGACGTGACCGTTTCAGTAGCCGTGTTTTCGTCTCCCCGGCCAGTGACTCAGACCCCGACTCCTCCCGACTCTGCCAGGTCGGCGCTGCTGCTGCTCCCCCAGCCCCCGCGGCGGTCCCGGCCTTGCCGCCGCCTTCCCGCCCCGCACTTGGAGCGGCTGGTGGGACGGGGCGACCCCGCCTCACGGGCGCTGCTGATCCCACAGGTTCCGACGCCGGCTCTGGACGCCAGGCTCGCAGCTTTGGTGGTTTAGCGGCCGAGCGCAAGCGGCACATGCATCGGAGGGCCCGCCCGCCCCGTCTGGCCAGGAGCCCGACCCATGCTGCAGCAGGGCGCGCCCAGGCCCGCACGTCCCGGGTAAGCCGCGTGTCCCTGCCGCCTTCCACGCACTCCGCGTGGGACCGTTCTCAGAGGACCCCCCCCCCCATGGATGCTTTTATTTCCTCAAAGAACATGTACTTCCTTTTTTAAAAAAATACCTTTTATTGATTTTTTACAGAGAGGAAGGGAGAGGGATAGAGAGCTAGAAACATCGATGAGAGAGAAACATCGGTCAGCTGCCTCCTGCACACTCCCCACTGGGGACGTGCCCGCAACCAAGGTCCATGCCCTTGACCGGAGTCGAACCCGGGACCTTTCAGTCCGCAGGCCAGCGCTCTATCCACTGAGCCACACCGGGCATGTACTTTCTTTTTTAAAGATACACTTTACAGTTCTGTACTTTACAGACGTTTGGCGGACAGACTTGATCCATGTGTGAAGTTAGGTGCTTCATGGCCATAAACCTGACCGTCTCTCATCAGAGCCTGGCTCTGGGGTGCTCCTGCCTTAGTCGGTGCTGCTGCGGCAGGAGGGACCCGAGGGGGCTGCCATCGTTCTGGTGGGAACCTGTGTTTCTAACTGGGACAGGAGTATCAGCTTTGCTGCCGGCTGGAGAAGAAGCTGGCAGAGGCGGTGGGCTTCCTGTCTGTCAGCTTCTGCGGCCACCCCACCAGCACCCCCCGAGCCGGCGCTCAGCCCTCAGCCAGTGCTCACACACCACCTGTGGCGCATTTTATCCCTCTTACAAAGAGCAGGGGCCCTGAAGGGATCACAGTGATGGTGCCGGAGTTTATGGCGGAAAAGGACAGCCGGGGCTGCCGCTGCCGCTTCGCTCGCATTAGGACATCTTGTGTTTAGCATTCTAGTCCCGGCACCATCCCTGTGCCCCCAGCCTTTAGGCAGGTGATCGTCCACTAATGCAGCCATGGATGCAGTTGCAGGTGTTACACGAGCCACGTTAAAAAATGAGAAGCAGCCCGGCTGGTGTGGCTCAGTGGTTGATCATCAATCTATGAACCAGGGCACAGGCCCAGATTGCAGGCTCGATCCTCAGAGTGGGGCGTGCAGGAGGCAGCTGATCCATGATTCTCTCTCATCATTGATGTTTCTCTCTCTCTCTCTCTTCTCCTTTCTTCTCTGAAATCAATAAAAATATTTTTTAAAAAGAAGAAGCTTAAATTAAGCTTCATGGTCTACTTAACCAAATATATGTCAAATGTCATTTCAGCATTTAAGCAATCTAAAGACTATTGGAGTGTTTTACATTCTCATCTTAAGTCCTCGAAATCTGGTATATGTCACTGCACAGTTTGAAGAGGCCCCCTTCCACGTGGTCAGTGGCCACATGTGGCCTTGGCTTCGGTTTGGGGATCCTGGGTCTGCGCAGAAAGGGCGCTCCTCACCTTGCCTATCTGGCCCCCGTGTTATGCGGACGTGGGTGTGTAACCAGAGTGTCCAGCGAGAACTGGTGTTTCCCTGGCTCCGAGCCGATACTAAGATCCCCGGGCACCTTTGGACGGGACTTGCACGCAGCACGACGCCCTCCCTGCGGGGCAGAGGCACGCCCGAGGGGGCCCTGGCTTCCCGGTGCCACCCTGCGTGTCCATCGCTCTGTGGAAGCACCTTGTCTCTGGGGGGAGCAGCTTGGACCCTGTGTCCATGTGGTTCCATGGGTCTCCGTGGAACTCTCCCGGTGCCTAGAGTCCACAGTGACATAGAGGGCTCTTCGGAGTCACACTCTGTTCCGGGCACCTGGCTACCGGGGCCCTGTGTTCTCGCCCCGCAGTGACGCCATGCCCATCGTCGACAAGCTAAAGGAAGCCCTGAAGCCCAGCCGCAAGGACTCGGCCGACGATGGCGAGCTGGGGAGGCTGCTGGCCGCCTCGGCCAAGAAGGTCCTGCTGCAGAAGATCGAGTTCGAGCCGGCCAGTCGGAGCTTCTCCTACCAGCTGCAGTCCCTGCGGAGCAAATACGTGCTGCTGAACCCCAGGCCGGAGGGCACCGCTCGCCCCCGCGGGGATGAGCCACCCACCAGGAAACAGGGTACAGGCACCTGGCGGGCAGGCAGAGGGCCTCGCTGGGTGGTCAACAAGTGGGTGGGCGAAGCGTTGACCGACGGGTAGGACCCAGAGCAGATCCGTCAGGGTTGTTTCTGTGGGGCCCGTGGGTCTTGGTGGCAAAAGTGGTGATGGGGGCTGGGCAGAAAGCGGCTGTGTCCTTAGCTTCCCGGGAAGCATGCTTCACCAACGGCTTGGGGGCAGCAGTGAGGGTGGCTGCCGGGGGCCAGCCCGTCCTCCGGCCGGTCATGCCCGGCATCCGTCCTCTCGCCACGGGAGGCCTTGAACTCTAGGCCTGTGCCCTCGGGAAGGTCCTGGGCGGCTGGGGTTCCTCCTGGGTTGATGCAGCTTCTGGTAAACGGGACACCAGTTCCCATCGCTGCTGTGCTGAACCAGTGCCTGCCAAGTGCACATGAGTGATTCCTTTCGGCCGTAGAAGTGCGTCATCCTCCTCTCTCCCCGTCCGTCCCAGGCTGTGAGCGCGCGTCCCAGGGCGGCGGCGACGGAGTCCCCGCCCCGCAGAAGGTGCTCTTCCCCGCGGAGCGGCTGTCTCTGAAGTGGGAGCGCGTCTACCGTGTGGGCGCCGGGCTCCACAACCTGGGCAACACGTGCTTCCTGAACTCCACCGTGCAGTGCCTGACCTACACGCCGCCGCTGGCCAACTACCTGCTCTCCCGGGAGCATGCGCGCAGCTGTGAGTGCCCATGGTGGTGGTGGGGGAGGGGGAGGGCTCCGAGGCCCGGAACCAGCCTGGATCACACTTAGGGGTGATGTTTCATGACACCTAGTAACGGATAAAACCCAGTTTCAGGGGTGCCCACCGCAGGACAGGCCATGAAAACACGCTGCTCAGGAGGAGTAGTGGTCTCCAAACTTCTCGGCATATTTTCTACAAGGAAAAGGGTTTTCAAAGACGTGTCCAATGACAGGGTGGGCAAAAGGAGGCTCATAGTTGCTCGGATGGAAAGTGGTGCAGTCTATCTGTATGTATAAAAGCCTAAGCAACCGGGGGTCAGAAAAAAAAAACAAAAAACAGCCTAAGCAACCACTGGCCAGGAGCTATGATGTGCACTGACCACCAGGGCAGACGCTCAGTGCAGGAGGGGAAACCACAGGCATGGAAACACGGAACAGACGGATGCATCTCGGAAGGGAGGAGGGAGGGGGAGAGGTTAACCAAAGATCTTAAATGCATACCAGAGGCCTGGTGCCCGCACTTGTGCACCAGTAGAGTCTCTCGGCCTGTCCTACGGGGACTGGGCCCAAACTGGCTCTCTGCCCTGGGGGGGACGACAGTGCAGGACGCTGACATCAGGGCAGGGGACAGTCCGCCCCGTGGAGGACAAGGGTGCGGGAGAAGATCTCTGGGATCTTCATGCTCCTGGTCTGAATGGGCAGAGCCCCATCAGGCCCTCGAATAACGACCTCGTTATAACGAAGCTGTAGGCACTTCAGTCTCCCGTACGTCCGAGCCTTGGCTTTGCTATATGCCACTCTGTCTAAAATGTCGGAGTCCTTTGGCCACGCTGAGGACTTGCCGCATTTTGGCAAACAGCCTTTCAGATCATCTGTTACCCACAGTTCTACAGAAAAGCCGATTTGTGTAAACCAGGAAGTCTGTACGTGTCTGCGGAAGGACACGTGGGTCGGGGCAGGCGAGCGACCACAGCTCCGGGAGGGATGAGGGAAATGGCCGGGAGGCTGCGTACGCACGGTTTCCTTTTTATAAAGCTGGAAAACAATGTTGTACTTGAGTACACGACGTGCTAACACAGTCGTTTTCAAGAACTGGTAAGCAGTTAGTTAGTGACGAGGGCAGCACAGAGGCAGGGGCGGGGTGGGAAGAGCATCGCCTCGTAAGGTTTCAGGCTGCACGACCCCTCGCTGCCGACAGGCCGTGTGTGGGTTCTCAAGGACACTGAGAAGTGTCCCCTGAACAGAAGGGTCCTAGCGAGACAGAAACGCTGCCGTGTCCCGGGGATGTAGCCCTGTCCTCAGCACCGCGAGGGAACCTCGGCCTCGCGTGGCACGGGTCAGCGCTCCAGCTGACTCGGCCACCTGGCTGGGCCGTAGTGGCGCTGCTGTGTGTGCAGCAAACAGGCTGCTGCCGTGTTGATTCCGAGGCGGCCTGCGCGGCTGGTGTCGGTGCTGGCGGGGAGGTCTCCGTGCTACGGACGTCCTTGCCCTGGACACACGGTCGCACACCGGGGTAGGCATCGCCGTGGCAGCAGGGAAGGGCCGTCCTCTTGTGCCAGGGCTGAGCGCGGGCCGTGGCCTTTGAACAGCAGGCTGCGGTGACACGCACGGTGTGTGCGGTGGTGCCATTGGCGGTGTGCGGTGTAGCCCCACGCTGAGGTGTTGGGGGGGGTGAGGCCTGGCTCAGGCTGGGGGCTCTGATGAGGGGCGGGGGCAGGGTCACCAGGGCTTCACTTTGGAAACCTAAAGTGAGCTGAGTGGTGGGACAGCCTGTGCTTCTCTTGGTAACTCAGTGTCCCATCACTTTAAATAAAGATAAATCGTGCCACTGTCAGGCCTAGTGCCTGGGGAGGAACAAACAGTGTCAGTGATGGACTCGGCCTGGAGGGTCGGCTGCTGCCAGCACTTAGGCACGTGTCTGCCACCCGGTGATCTGGCACCATGTGCAGGCTGGGTGGCCCACAGACCACATGGGGCCTCAGGAGTTTCCCGAGCCCTGACGGGAGCGGGCATCTCCTGGGAGCAGCGGGCAGGCTGGGGGCAGGAGCCCTAGTGCTCTGGCTGTTGGCCCCGTGATGCAGCTGGAGGCAGAGAAGCATTGCCCTAAACTCCGCCTTGAGCATCAGGCCTGACCTCTGTCAGGAAACGCACTGAAGAAGCAGGAGGACCTGCAGGGGTCCCCACACAACCCCAGTCATGGCGAGAGGAGCACAGCTGCGGGGATCGTGGCCCCCCAGGCATGGGGGAGTCAGGTCATGGCCCCTGCGTGTGTGTGTTTGGTGGGGGGAGGGGGAGCCTCACCTCACGCCTCGCCCGCAGGCCCACAGGGCAGCTTCTGCATGCTGTGCGTCATGCAGAACCACCTCGTGCAGGCCTTCGCCAACAGCGGCAACGCCATCAAGCCAGTGTCCTTCATCCGGGACCTGAGAAGTGAGTGGATCTTGGCTCCTGCCTGCCGGCTCCACAGTGGCTGCTGGGCATGGAGGGGGACGGGGCATCCCAAGACTTCAGGGCCCATGACTGGGTGTGTAGGGCTGGCAGCGTACACTGACGGGCAGTGGGCAGTGGACGCTGTGGTCGGGGTCTGGGGGCAGGTGAGCATGAGTGAGCGGGCGATGGGTGTGGGGTGAGGCCAAGGCTGATGGCCTCCCGCCAGGCAGGACAGGGAGCTGGTGTTGGAAGCCAGGTGGGTGGAAGCATGAATCCGCCCGTGCTGCACCGGCTTGGGAACCTGGGCTCGAGGTGGGTTTATGGTGCTGCACCCCGAGCCTCCGCTCCTGTCCAGTGGGGAGGGTTTGAGCCTGGAAAGTTGGGCCATGGGGGTGTCACACGTGCGTGGGCTCGCTTCCTCACTGCCCTTGCAGAGGTCGCGGGGCGGCGGGCAGGCACGTGGGGTGTTGAAGAAGCAGGGACTCCCCTCCCGCCTGAAGGTGCTCCTCCCTCCACAGAGATCGCCCGGCACTTCCGCTTCGGGAACCAGGAGGACGCCCACGAGTTCCTGCGGTACACCATCGACGCCATGCAGAAGGCCTGCCTCAGCGGCTACGCCAAGTACGCGCCGCCCTCCCCGCCTCCCCTCACTCCCACCCGCTCCCTCTGGCTGTGGCATCAGGTCCAGACCTGCTGATCTCAGACGGTCTGCACGTGCTCCCTGGGAAAGTCTGTGCACCCCCCTCCCCCCCAGGTGCCATGGCCAGTGCTCAGAGCCCAGAGGAGGGGGTGCGAGTGCTGAGTGGAGAGCCCAGGACGCAGCTCCCAGGAGCCTCCCCCCCCTTGGGCTTGGCCTGGAGGAATGCGGCAGGCGGTGGCTGTGCAGGTGGGCGCACACATCAGTGCATAGGGCTGCAGCTCTGCCCAGGCGGAGAGCTCTCAGGACCATGACTGACCTTGACCCTGGGCCAGGCGGATGAGGCAGGCTGTGCAGGCAGGAGAGCTGGGGAGGCTGGGCTGGGGTAGGACTGATGAGTGTGAGGTGGACAGGTCCAGGTTCACAGTCTGGGCAATGGGCTTCACCTGAGCTTTCCTCCAGGGGCGCTGGCAGCTCAGCCTCCGTGTCTGACACGGGTCTCTTTTCCATGTCCTTCCTGAGTCCAGTTCACTCGCTTTTGTTTGAGGTTGAAAGTCTCCTCGGGTGGTTCTCACCCCCAGGGGCGCCTCCCCTGCTCTGTCTGTGCTTATTTCGGGGACTAGTTTTCATCGAGGGCGGGTTTGCTTCTGGTTTACTGTTTTCTGCTTGAACCCATTTGCTTGGACGGTTGGTTTCCATCTGTCCCCGGAATTGGGTGACTCACACGGTTTGCACCCTGGCCCCCCTCCTGCCAGCCCGGGGAATTGCACTCCGTGGTAGAGGCCAAGCGCTGGGTGGCTGTGGTGTTTTCATGGTTTTTCAGGCCCGAGTTTCTCCTTTGCTTCTCGTGCCCTTCACCGCCCCGTTACCTGGGGAGGCTGCCCGCCTTTGCCTTCTGGTGAGAATCACCGTCTTCGGGGGCTGCCTCCGAGCTGTGCCTTGGTTCCCCAAGTCTGAGAACTGCGTGCTTGTGGGTTTTCTGTGACTCGGGCCACGTGTGGTTCCCCGCCTTTCCCCCACTTGTGTTTCTGGACCACTCGTGACCTGCACCAAGGCGGGTGGCGTCGCTTCCGTTTCCTGCTTACGGGGAATCTGGTGTTTGAGGCTGTCGGGCCGAACGCAGAGGGTCCTGTGGTTCCCTTCGCCCTGTCCCAGCCCCTTTGGGTGACATGGGCGCTGCTGTCGCATGGAGGGAGCTCCCTGAAGTTTGCTCTCCTGGCTGCCATGGAGTTCTGTGTTCTTTCTGTGGATGGTGGTGGTAATAGGAGGTGGTGCCATTCACTTTTTGTTCCCTAACTTTGCAAAGTAGGGATTCGGTGACTCTTGGTCCCCGTGTGTCTTGGAATATTTTCCTCCCTGAGCTCCCGGGGTCCCATAGACTGGACAGCAGGCTGAGCCGGGGCCTGCAGCACGCTTTGCAGGTGGCGGCGGCCGTGCACGCACGTTCTCGTGTGTGCGTGTATGTGGGCATGTGCACGCGCGCACACGTAGAGTCCTCCGGGCCGCACATGTGGTGAGGAGCCCTGGCCGGGGAGTCAGGTGTCTGGGGAGGTAGAGGCAGATGCCGCGGAGGGTTGGCTGTCCTGGGAGGGAGTGGGCTGTGCTGTGTGCTCCCTGTGGAGGTTTCGTCTTTGTAAAGAAGACAAAGGGCCTGAGACCAGTGTCCTGGCGGTCTCGGTGGCTCTGAGGAATGAGTCAGGCAGGTGCAGGGGCTGGATGTGGTGTTGCTTCTAGAATCTTCCTTACATGAGCACTCAGGCGCTGTGCTCTGCGACCTGTAGTTAGTAAACGGGCTGGGGGACTTGAGCACAGGCTTGCCTGACCCGAACCCCTGCCTGGGCCCCCTGCTGTCCTGTGCAAAGGACCCACCCAGCGGCCTCTGTCCCAGATGGGAGGCTGGCACATGCCCAGCCAGGGGAGGGTGAGGTGAGCGTGCAGGACTGATGCGGACCTGAGCGGGTGATGGGAGCGAGGCCGCCCACCGAAGCAGCGGAGGCTTGCGGGTGGGTGTGAGGAGCGGGCGTGAGGACCAGAGCACTGCCGGGGTCCTGCCGAGACTCGCGCTGCGCATGCCAGACCCCGGCTTGTGGGGGAATGTCCTGGCATGTGCAGTGGGCGGTGCCCTGGGTGGCGTGCTAGCACTGCTTTGCTGCTTCCTGGCATCCGCTTGACGCCCTGGCCTCTTTCACAGGCTGGACCGTCAGACGCAGGCCACCACTTTGGTCCACCAGATTTTTGGAGGCTACCTCAGGTCACGTGGTGAGTGGGAGCTCTTCTCTCCCCCTTCCTGGCAGGACTAGAAGATGAACCAGGCGATGCTGAGAGTTTGAGGCAGGCCCCCAAGGCCCAGGTCTGGGCACAGATGCCCTGTGCCCATACTGTGCCTGATGGGCACCTGTTCCTGGGAGGAAGTGTGAGAAAGCCATCAAGCCCGTGTGCAGTGAGGGCAGTTCTTCCCGTGACGCCCTAGCTCCTCGGGGCAGCGTTGGGCCTGATGTACGTCATCTTATGGACCCTGGGCTCCCGAGAGCTCTCTCTCCAGATGCCGAGGGGCCCTCGTGGCTCTAGGCCTCGGACACCTGGTGGGGGTACCTGCCCCACCACCGCCCTCTGCTCTGTTGCAGTGAAGTGCTTGGTGTGCAAGAGCGTGTCGGACACCTACGACCCCTACCTGGACGTGGCTCTGGAGATCCGGGTACACTCCCCTTCTCCCCTCCCACCCCACCCCCATGCCCATACCCACCCAGATGAGGCAGAGACGCTTAGCATCGTCCTCCTCACAGTAGGAGCCAGCATGTTCGTACATTTCTCTCCAGCCTTCTACGCACGTTTCTCTCTCATTTAAAAAACAAAGATAGCGCGCAGGTGTGTGGAACCCGGGACCAGTCCCCGGTCAGCGCCCGGCTCCCCATCCCTCTGCTACGGCTTTGAGTCCGAGGTGGCAGCCCGAGGGCAGTTTCTGTGCCAGCGAAGTGGGGGCTTTGCTGCTCAGCCTGGAAGGGCCGGGTGCTGGCGCTGAGGAGGGAGCCTTTCTCGCGCTCACGCTCCTTTCCGCCCTCAGCAGGCGGCGAACATCGTGCGCGCACTCGAGCTCTTCGTGAAGCCGGATGCCCTGAGCGGGGAGAACGCCTACCTGTGCGCCAGGTGAGTTCCCGGTCACCTGGCCCGACTGCTCGGGCCCCTCCCCTGCGGGTGGCTGCCGCGGTGCTTGAGGGCCGTCAGCATGTCCTCCAACGAGCATCTGCAGGACCGACGCTCGCATGGCGCTCCCTGTGCCTCCGGGGCCTCCCTGCCCGCAGGGGTCCCGGGCCCCGGGGCGTGCATGTGCCCTCAGCTGCAGGGTCTTACTGCCATCCCGCCCTTCCATGACCCCATTCCGTCATTTCTTGCATTTTCTTGCGTTTTTCCACCTCCGCAGTTGCAGTTCTGACCTGTCCTCTGGGGGTTGTGCAGGCTCAGTGTGGCGGTGTGTTGTCACTGTCTAGTTAGGTCGTTTGAAAGCTGTAAAGAACAGTTTCTTTAATTCTGCTTTTGGATTGATCATTCTGTGCCCAAACACCCCCTCCAGCGCCCCCTACGCCCACCCCTGTGCTGGGAAGCTGCCTGTCCATGCGCCTGCCCCTCCCCGTCACTCCGTGTCTGGCTTTGTGCACGGAGGCCCTGCCGGCCCTGCTGTCACCAGCTGGTCGGCTCTGGTTTGTTCTTTGCTGCGTCAGCCCAGTCATTTCTGCGTCGGAGCCTCGAGCTGGAAAGGGCTTTGCGCTGCCTGTCGGCTTCCTCTGTGGCTTCCCTTCCCGCAGCGGAGGCGCTGGTGTTAGGGGTGCAGGAGCCACACATCTCCTCTAGGAAGAGCTGTCGTCACCACGCAGTGTGACCGTTACCAACGAGTGTGAGGAAGCCCTGGGGGCACGCGCTGACCCCGCTTCCTCCTCAGGTGCAAGGAGAAGGTGCCCGCCAGCAAGCGCTTCACCATCCACAGGGCGTCCAACGTCCTGACGCTCTCCCTCAAGCGCTTTGCCAACTTCAGCGGGGGCAAGATCACCAAGGTGAGTGCCCGCGGGCCCGGCTGCTCCCACTGCTCTTCAGAAACATAGACTCTGGCTCTGCCCAGGGCCAGTGAGTCCCGATCCTGGAAGCCGGCCCCGGGAATCTGCGCTTTTCATAAAACCTCTGAACAATCGTGACGCACATTCAGTCCTGTCCCGGAACCACTGTCTTCCTAGGCTTTTCCCTCTCTCCTGGCGTGGGCTGCTCCTGCCGTGGAAGGGCAGGGTCATGTCCCTAAGAGTGCGTGTGGTGGACATGTCCTGGTCGTGTCCAGGCCAGGTGCACTCGCAGGCTGTGGCTCCGTGTGGCTGTGGAGTGCAGCTTGCTTTTTGCAGTGGTGCTTTAACGGAAGATGTCTTACTGCGTCAGTCAGAGGTCTGTTCCTGGGTGTTGGAGCCTCGCGATACAGTTTGGGGCGAGGCCTTGCCTGAGCCTCAGCCTCCTCGCTGGCTAGCCCTTGAGCCTTTCCCCGATGGGAGCTCTGCAGAACGCCAGCACTGCGCCTGGAAGTGCTCTGTGCTCCACTGCTTCAGAGGCGCCAGGCGTTCCTTTTCATTGCAGGCCTTCTCAGAGCCTTTATTAAGCTATGTAGCATTTTGACTCTCCCAGCGGGGAACTGGTTATGAAGGACTTTCTAGACTTCACTGGGCGTCATTCGTTCATTGCCGCACTAGCCGTCATGGACGCGCACCGCACGGTGCCGTACGGCCGGGCCGTCAGGCAGTAGTCGGTGGAGAGCGAGCTCCCGCGGATTCGCCTGTGGAGCTCTCGGATCTTGGAGAAACATGGGTCGTTGGATCTGGGGCCTGCGCCTGGCCAGGTTGCACTGGTCGGTAGAAGAGGAGGACGTGCAGGGAAGCAGCTCGTGTGCTGGTCTAAGGAAGCAGGCGCAGAGCCTTTAGCCGCCTGTCCTGGCTTTCCCGCAGGACGTGGGCTACCCCGAGTTCCTGAACATCCGCCCGTACATGTCGCAGAGCAGCGGCGAGCCCGTCGTGTATGGGCTGTACGCCGTCCTGGTCCATTCGGGCTACAGCTGCCACGCCGGGCACTACTACTGCTACGTGAAGGTCGGTGCCCGCTCACGGGGGGTGGCGGGGGGTGTACCCCAGGCACGTTGGGGGCGGGTCTGCCAGGCACAGAGGCAGCTCTGCAGCACGCGTGTCTGGGGAGTGGCCGTGTTCTGCGGCAGTGCTCAGGCCCAGCGTGGCCTCAGCGGGGGGTGGCGGCGCTGAGACCGTCCCGCGGGGTCAGCGGTGCGGCTGAGGCTCTGGCCTAGAACCCGGGACACGCCTGGGGGAGGCCCAGGGTGGTGGAGCCTCGCTGATGGGAGCTGCCCACATGCCCTCGGGAGGAAGAGCCTGGGACTGAGCCAGGGAGGAGGGGACTTGGCACAGCGTGGGGCCGCGTTCGCAGTGAGACACAGAGTAGACATTTTAACGTGGGACGATGGCCAGCTAACGTGGGTGGCGATGATCGGCGGGTTCTTCGCTCCCTATTTACAAGTGAGGCTCGTGGAATGTCTGGTGTTTGTTTTGTCTTCCCTCCCCCTGGGCTGCTCCAGGCAAGCAACGGGCAGTGGTACCAGATGAACGATTCCCTGGTCCATTCCAGCAACATCAAGGTGGTTCTGAACCAGCAGGCCTACGTGCTTTTCTACCTGCGGTAATGCCCCCCTCACCCCCATTGTGGGCGTGGCTGTGTCCCCCGGGAGGGACACTTCAGTAAAAGCCAGAGCCTTTGGGAAGGTCCAGGCAGGTCCCTCTGCCCCCACCACGGTGACGTGACGTGACACGAAAGTGACCGCTTCTCCTAGTGCCCCAGATCGGAGACACTGGCTAGCCAGTACCCTTCCTCGGTGGGCAGTGACCTCGGTGGGCCATGAAGTATTGTCGGAGAGGGAGGCTCCGTGGTCAGAGGGGGTCGGCGGTCAGGGTGGGCTGCCGCAGAGCACCTTGGGAAGGCGCCTTTTGTGGGGGCTGGTTGTCACCGACCTGAGTGGGAGAGTGTGGAGCCTGGAGCGGTTTTGTGGCCTCGTATGTGTTCTGCCGAATTTGGATGCGGAGCTTGAGGCATCAGTCTGGCTTTCTGATAAACTGAGCCTCTGCTCTTGGAGCTCTAACTGTAATTTGCTCTCTGCCATGTGGAGCACATGTTCCAGGCTACCTGACAACCTCACGTGGGTCAAAGGCAAAGTGGGTTCCAGGGACACAGGCTAGGAGGTCAGGTGTCCCCGGGTTTCTGGTTTCTCTTTTATTTTAGCAAAATTTGTCGCCTTGACTTGCACTTACTCTGGCTCCTTCTCACACTGAGGCTCTGTAATGATGCAGCACTAGGAGGAGAATCCTGACCGGTTTCTTCTTGGACAGAATTCCAGGCTCCAAGAAGAGTCCTGAGGGTGCCATCTCCAGGGCCGGCTCCGTCCTCTCCGGCCGCCCCAGTGCGGCTCCTGACCACGGTGGGAAGAGCATCAGCAACGGGACCCTCTCGTCCCTGCTGCCTGGAAAGGTACCTCCTCAAGGGGATTGGTGTCTGCATAGTGGCCACCGCAGTGCCTCCTGGGCCGTGGAGGGAGCCCCCCTCTCTGCAGGCTGCGCTGTGCCCGGTGGCAGAGAGGCAGACGGTCTGTCCTACTTTGGTCCGTGTTCTCTCCTAAGTCGGTCGTCAGCTGACAGCGTGAGCAGGAGGAGGGTCAGTGATGACCCAGCGATTCAGGACTAGGTCGCGCCATGTCCCTGCTCTGGACCAGCTGCCACGCAGCAGCACAGGGACAGGCTCGCTGAGCAAACGCTTGGCTCGAAGCATCGGGAAAACGCGTCCTGTCCTCACATTTAACGCTGAGGTGGGGAGAGCGCCCGTGTGATTTCCTGGCTTCACCATGCTCACCGGGTGTCCAGGGGCCGCCTTTATTCTCGGGAGCACACACATACACTTAGGGGGAAAGGGCCGTGTCTAAAGTTGACTCAATGGGTAGAAAGGGAAATATGGCGGGCGGTGTACGCGCACTAATGTGGCAAAACATTAACAATTAAGAAGTACCTTTGAAGTTATTTTTGTGTGTATTTGAAGTTTTCTATGAAAACGTTGAGCTTAGCGTCACTAACAAAGCAGGAGGCAGGTGAAGCAGTCACTCAGGTGATGCAAACCCCCCCTGGGCCCGTGCCAAGGACGCCAGCGTTCAAGCGACGGGAGTCGGGCGCAGGGTCAGTGAGCAAACGTTTGAAACGGAAACCCTCGCTGTGGGAGGTGCGGTGGGTGCAGTGGGTGAGCCTGGGTGTGATCTCGGACACTCACAGGCTGCCGTTCCGTTTCCACACAGTTACGTGGACCAACACGGAGACAGATCCAGGCCTTTGATTGTTCGTTTAGCAAGTGGTTTTTAAGCACAGACTCCAGCAGCCGGGAAGTGGTTGGGCGGCTGCGGTGGTAAAGGCGCAGATTCAGGCGTGGGGTGGGGTGGCGGCATCAATGCAGAGCCGTGGCTTCGCGTCCTGATGGAGTGGGTCTGCGAGGGGGATGAGGACTCCCTGTGGCAGTGACTCCAGGACCCCTGGAGACCGTGCAGCTGCGTGGCCTCCGTGGCTGGCGAGGGCTGCTAGACCAACATCACAGACCGTTACTGAGCCTGAAAAAGGGTCGATCGGGAAGCCACCCCGTCTCCCTCTGCGGCCCAAACCCGCAGGAGCAAAGCCCCAAAGGAGGGAACGCCTGTGTTCATCAGCAGCTGTGCGATGGGATGGGACTACGGTCATTTTTTCCTTTATGTTTTTTTGTATTTCTCAAATCTTGGTGAAAATGTACTGCTTTCACAGCGAAGGTGGCTATAAAGATACACGCCCCTGGGTAAGATGGCTTAAAGAAGTGGCAGCATGTTTACTGCGTGGCCGCGGCCTGCTGTGCGCAGTGTGCCCTCACCCGCCGGAGCGTTGCCAGGTCTGACCATCCTGCCCCGCTGTCTTTCAGAGACCGGACCCAGTGGCCACGAGGAAGCTGCAGGCCGCCGGGGAGACGGGCGTGCCCGTGTCCAGGAACGGCTTCCTGTCGGGCCTAAAGGCTCAGAATGGACACATTCCTCCAAAGCTGCCTTTGGGGTTCCCTTCCTCCCGAATCTCCAAAGCGCCCACACCCCTGCCGACCATCCTGGATGAGCCTGGAAAGAAAGTCAAGAAGTCGGCCCCCCTGCAGCACCCCTCCCCTCCCCTCAAGGCTTCTCCGGGGCCCCAGGGTGCCAGCGGCAGGTGTGACAGCCACAGGTCGGGTTCCTGGGATGGCAGGGGCGCTGGCCTCTCTACCTCACCCAAGCTCACGGCTGCAGCGACCACCAATGGGCACGGGCCTGCGAGCATTGCCCCGGACAGGGCAGCCTCCAGCAGTCCTAGCCCCAAGCATTCTGGGAGCAGCGACCCCGCCCAGGGTCCCTTGACCCCCAGGAGCGGGGCCGCCCGCTTGTGTGACTCTCAGGGAAGGACCCCCATGGCTGGCCCGCCCAGGGCGCTGCTAAACGGCGAAGCCTCCACGGGAGTGAAGCTGCGGCCCCCCACCCTGAGCAGTATGGCCACCGAGCTCTCAAACGCCACGTCTCCTCCGCCCGCCAAGAAGCTGGCCCTTTCTGCCAAGAAGGTGGGTGTCTGCGGTCGTGGTTGGGAGTGTCGGTGCTTTGGTTGGGGGAGTGAGACCCCGGGGCCTCCTGGGCACTGAAGGTCCGCGGGGCTGTCCCACTGTCACTCTGTGTGCTGTCAGGGACTTGGGGCGATGCAGCCCTCCCTCTCAGGGGAGGAACCAGGATCCAGAGGGAGGAGGGGTGCTGGGCGCAGGGCACGGCCCATGAGACGGGCGCTGGAGCCTCGGTGCAGCGCGAGCTCCGTGGGGAGTGGGTCTGCTTGTGTTTTGGTTGAAATTTCCCTCCTTTTTCCTTTTTGTTTCTAACCAAAAACACTTCTGATTCTTCTTCTATCACCCCCACCCCACTGTCCCCCATCCTGCCTTCTGAACTCTTCCATTTGTTTTTTGTATTTTTTTTTTACATTTACTTTTCCTCTCACTCACCACAACTTTTTTAGACCACCAAGTTTTTATTTATGTCGATAACTGCAGGCCAGCTCCCTGCGGAGGGCCCCCGGCACTGACCGAGCGCCGCCCCTCCCGCCACTCTCCGACCTCACCCACCCCAGGAAAGCCACTCACCCCGCCGCCGCCTGCGCCCGGCCTGTCGGTGCCAGCAGGTAAGCGCGGGCCCGGGCCCAGGGCGGCTGCTTCCCCCGTGCTCCCACGAGAACTGCGGTGGCCGCCACAGGAGGCCAGTGTGTGGCTGGACAGGCCCTCTGTTTGCACGTGGCAGGTCCTGAAGCGTGTGAGGTATTTGCTGGGCAGTTTTCTCTGACTTTTATTGCGGAAAACGCTGAGTGGTGAGGTGTAGTACAGTCGGGCGTCGTAGCTAGTTCTGGTTGAGATGGTGACAATGACTTTCTCTGGGAACCTGAGGATGGCGTTCTGGTCAGCCACTGTCAGGCGGGGTCTCAGTGTGGAGAGTTAATCACCTCTCGGGGTCCATACTGAGTGGGGAACACGTCAGAGCCGAACCTGACCTGCTCTAGACTCCGCCCCTGTCCCTCGTCCCTCGTCCCTCGTCCCTCGTCCCTCGTCCCTCGTCCCCGCTCGTCCTGCTGTGAGGCCCCCTGGTGAAGTCAGATTCCCTGATTTCACTGAACCCCAGATCCCAGAGGACAGTCAGAGCTGGAGATGTGCAGTCCGGCCCCTCTTACAGCCCTTCTCGTGCCCAGATACCCCAAGGCTCCGAGGGTGGGGATTGATTGCAGCTTTTACACATTTATATCAAAAATACAAAACATTGGAGTTTGCAGACGCACATTGTACTGCTTGGTGATGAGAAACTAACAGAGAGGCAATGACTTGTTAACCTTGATCTTAAGTAGGCCTGAATTTCATCGCCTAGTGTGTCTGTAACTTAACACCCGGTTTTTAAGCTGAGGTTCCTGCGGGGGGGGTGCTGAGAGTGGGCCTGGGTCTCAGAACAGCCGTCCTCACTGCCCATCTGTCCTCACAGGACTGCGTCACCTGCTACCGGATCATCCGGCGTCCCAAAGCCCCCCCACGCCACCACCCTGCCCAGCAGCTTCCCGAGCCCTGCCTCTGCTCCCCTGCCTCGGGTCAGCGGGGACTTTCAGGCCCCCCCACACCAGCCAGAGGCCAGCAAGCCCCTCCAGAACCTTTGTAAGAAGCAGAAACGGAAGCGCCTGGGAGAGACCCCGAGGCTGGGCTTGGAGGCTGGGGAGGCAGCAGCCCCTCCTGGAAAGAGGAGGAGGAAGAAGAGGAAGCGCCCTGAGGACACGGACATCGCCCGCCTGCAGGTGGGGCAGGTGCAAGGGCAGCACTGGGACCCCGAGCGCAGGCCGGAGGGCAGCGTGGCGCGACCGGCTTCCAGCCTGGAGGCAGAAGGTGGGCAGCAGCCAGTGAATGGCTGGCCAGTGGGATGCAGGATGGACAGCCCCCACATGAGCAAGAAGAGAAGAAAGGGAGTGGATGGCCTTGGCGGAGAAGGAGAAGGCTGCCTCCACCAGGACCCACCTTGGCACAGGTGAGAACAGGGAGCCAGACACCCTGCCTTCCTACCCACCCCCTCCCGGTGGGTGTGGCCTGCAGGTCCAGCCTGCTGACCCGGCGAGTGGGTGGCAGCAGCATACCTGGCCGGCACCGTGCTCAGGTGGTCACCTGACCCAGCCCGGCTGGCCCTGCACTCGCATCACCCGCTTGTAGGACTCTGCTGGGTGGAGCTCCAGCGCCCCCCATGCTTGGCTATGGCGTGGGCAGCAGCCTGACTGGTCCCCGGACCAGCCTCAGCGTGGGTCAGGCACACCAGTGGGAGGGGAGGGAGCTGACTGCTGACACTGACCCCAGGAGCTGCTCCCCCTCGGACGCCAAGCCAGAGGTCACGGCAGCATCTCCAAGGAGAAAGAAGAAGAAAAAGAGAAAGACGGAATCCCAGCGGGAAGAAGAGAAGGAGCCCCCCGGAGGCTGGAGGGGCCCTGCCATCCCCGGGAGCGGCCCCGCGCCTGCTGTCAATGGCCAGAGTCCTGGGGACCTCGCAGGTGTGCGCCGGGCGGGGTGTTGGGGTGGAGGGCTGCGAGCTGGCTGCCAGGGCGAGAGGCAGGTGTGGACATCGCCCTAAGCGACTTCGTGGCCAACCCCCTCCGGCGGGAAGACTGGCCCTGCAGCCCTGCTCCGAGTCCAGGGGGTCATTTCGGCGGCAGTGGCTGCCAACGCACCCTTCATGTGTCTGCTGGCAGGGCCGGAGCAGACCCCTCGGCACTCCTGGTCCAGGGAGCGAGGCGCCAGCGTGGTGTGGGAGCTGCTCGAATGCGCGTCGGATAAAGCCTATGGGAGGAAAGGTGCTGCTCGAGCTTGGGCTTCTGGCATTTTGGGGGGGATCCAGGGCCCCGAGAGCTCAGGCGTCGCTTGGCTGTAAAAATGGGAAGAGGGGCTCAACGGTCCTGTCTCACCCCGTCACACAGAGGTCAAGAACTGGGGCAGGGGTTCTCTGTGGAAAGATCCAGAACAGCTTCTCCCTGGGTCCAGGGCAGGAGAGTGGGAGAGCACAGAGCGTGCACCCGGGGGACAGGCCAGGCCAAGAGGGAGGGCGGCAGCACTGGTCCAGCACTCGAGGGGAACTTCTTGTTTGCAAGCTCATTTTTCAAAATCGGACCTGGAGAAAGAACAGGAGGTCTCTGTTTCTCGGATGAGGCCGAGGGTTTAGAAACAACTACACTTGGTGGGGGTGGGGGTAGTTGTCGGGTGAAGGGGTCAACTGTGAGGACAGGAGATCCATCCGACTGGGTGAGCTGTGGCGCGGAATACGGACGATGTGCAGAGAACGGCACGCTGCAGACCTGGAGCCACGTTGTCCCGGCAAAGTTAATTGTCGAGACAGAGAAATGATGAGGGTGGTGGGAACCCGAGGTGCCACCATGTGTGTGTCTGTTGCAGTGCTGACGTGGGGTGGCGAGGTGTCGGCTGTCAGCCGGGACGCCATGCGCGACAGCAGGTTGGCCCGCGCCTCCACGGTTATCGACGACTGGGATGAAGAGTTTGATCGTGGGAAGGTACTGCGCGACCGCGGTTACGGCCGGCCGGGTTCTCGGGCAGTTTGACGTGGCTGCAGCTCAGACTGGAGCCAGGTGCTGCTTGGCTGCCCTTGATGTGGCCACGGGGAGGGCATTGGCCTTCATCAGTGAAGTGGGGAGAGGGCGCCTCCCGCTGGCCACAGGAGGAATAAGTCTTGGTTGTGTTGCGCATTGAGAGTTGTGTTGCACGCAGTGGCCACTGGGACCAGGGACATCCCTTCTGACAGTTGTGACACCTGTGATTCTTGAAATAGGAAAAGAAAATTAAAAAGTTCAAGAGAGAAAGGAAAAGAAACTTCAATGCCTTCCAGAAACTTCAGAACAGACGGAACTTTTGGTCTGTGACTCACCCAGCCAAGGCCACCAGCCTCAGCTACCGCCGCTGAGCACTGCTGCCGAGATAGGTCAGTGTGGGCTATGGGTTGGTGTGTGAGTGTGAATGAGCGTGTGCATGAATGTGAGTATGTGTGTGTGTGTGTGTGTGTG
>PVJC01033884.1:7212-19237 GCA_004026665.1 Murina feae
CCCCCCCCCCCCCCCCGCCCAGCCACTACTGGACCCGGAACCAGGACGGTGATGACTGGGAACACCCAGCCCAGTGTGGGGCCCACAGCAGGGGACTCAGGACTGGGCGCCTCTTACGTGAATTCTTAAGGCACTTTCTAGGTCCCCAAATCCCCTCACCCCACATCTCCTCTGATCTCTCAAGGCCTGGAAGGCAGAGGGCTGGATCTGCACACACCAGGGGGGACCCTGAACCATCCCCCCTCACCAGCCCTGCTTTGACTTCATGGCTCCCCCATGTCCAGCACCTCCCCTCACCCACAGCACTGCCAAGAGGGAGGACTGGAGTTGTCCTCTTCTTGTTACAAGTGGGGAAACTGAAGTCCAGGAGGAGAGGCCCCTGATCGAGAATGACCTCAGGCCACGTCCCCGTCACTGTGTGGGGGCCCAGGCTCCGGGGCTGGTTCTGGGTTTTGACTCAGGACCTGGTAGTGCAGCTGACCCCCCACGACCTCAGCTCCCCTCGCCGTGAGCCAGAGTAATGGGACCCGTGTCTCCGGGTTCAGGGCAGCCGGCGCTGGGGCCTGAGGCTCCGCTGGTGCTCTCGGCAGGCTTCCTGCTGCCCATGCCCCCTTCCCACGACCGTGGCCCAGGGCCGTGCAGCTCAGTGCAAGGCTGTCCCTGGGGCCTCAGCTGGGCCTGCTGCTGGAAGGGTCTGGGGTCTGTTGCCTGCCCACCCGAGGCTCCAGGAGGCTGCAGGGCCCGGGCAGGGTGGCCGGCGGCCAGTCCGAGGAAAGGAGCTGTCACCTGCCAGATAACAGCGCTGGAGGGAGGGAGATAGGGGGGCACCGGCTGGCGGTTCACTGAACGTGATCCCGCTTGTCCAGGAGCAGGGTCTGCAAAGCATTTATTGGCTGTCGGTTCCTCCTCTGCTGAGCAGGTGATTGAGTGAGGGCCGAGGCCCGGGGAGCGGTGGGGATGGGCAGGCGGGGCTGCGGGCAAGGTCTCTCCTGCTGGCAGGTCTCTCCCCGGCATGAGTGTAGACGGCTGGCTCCTGGCAGGACCCACAGAGCCACGCGGGCAGCCCGGGGGGGTGGGGTGGGGGTGGGAAGCAGGGGTGTGCGGGGCAGAGATCACCTGCCTCATTGGCTACGTCCCCAGGGTTCTGCCCATGTTGCTCAGACGATGCAAACTCATGAGGAACTCGGGCACGACCTGCGCTCACTAACCTAACAGGCAGGGAAGCCCTTGGTCTAGACCAGAAAACGATTCAAGTTAAAATGTGCATATAAACATGCCCCGAATTAATGGGGAAAGCTGATCACCGCTGGCTGCGCTGCACGGATGCGTTGAGGAGGACTCAGCGGCTTTTAGCGGCAGTAAAATCAGAGTTGCTGGCAGCCCCTAGATAAGGCACTCGACACGCGGAGGCTCAGTCTGCCCCTCCCTAGAATGGGGCCATGGTCCCTGCCTCCTGCCTGTTAGCACACGGGCGGGCCTAGCACGTGGGGGTCCGTCACGACGGTATAAAGGGGCTTTTAGTCGGGGCGCCCGTGGCTGCAACCTCAGATATCTCCACCGTAACCGTAATGATGCTGATGAGCAGAGGCAGGGGCCAGCCGAGCCCTGTGCAGTCAGGGGCTCTGGTGACCTGTGTTACCCCCGTTTTACAGGTGAGGAGACCCACCTGGGAAGGGCACCCGACACGCCCAGAGCCCACAGCTGGGACTTGACCCTGAGGGTCAAACCTCCCAGCCCGGAGCCTCTGTCACGTGCGTGTGTCCCCTGGTGCTCCTGGGCTGTGGGGACCTGGGAGTTTGGGGTGCGGTCCTGGATGTGCCTTTTCACAAGCGGCTTTGAGAAACCCTCTCAGGTGAGCAGGACACCCCAGGCCCGTCCCCAGCCTCCACCCCAGCCCGACGGTGAGGCATTTGGGGGGCAGGCCTGGCTGACCAGGGGCCAAGCCATGGGGAGAGCAAGGTGGGGGACCCAGATCACCCAGAATTCTGGAGGTCGGTCCCCTGAGCCCTGCTGATGGGGGACAGGGGTGTGCAGAGGGCTGTCGTGGCAGCTCAGCACCCTACCCTTCACCTGGGAGGGAAGCTGCCTTCCCATCAGTCACCCAGGCAGGTGGACGAGGACTGTGATTCCTCCAGCTGCAGCTCTGGGGGAGGACGAAACCCGTTGCTGGGTGCCGTGGGTGACTGCACGCCTGCTCATCCCAGTGTCTGGAAGGGGCTGGGGCTATTGTCAGGGGCGGGGCTTGTCGCCTAGTCCCTAAGGACTGGACTCACAGGGTGACGGGGTGCAGGTGGAGGCAGGGATGGGTGCCAGGAGGTCAGAGGCCAGGACTGACCTGGCCACTGTGCCTGGAGGAACCCCCGCCCCATTCTGGGCCTGTTTTTCCCAATGAAAATGGTGGGAGACCAACGAGATGCTCCTAAACCCTGGTCCTAGGTGGGAAGTTCCTGCTGAGCTCCAGGTGGTTGGCACTGGAAGCTTCCCCCAGCTCTACCGGTGGGTGCTGCCTGGGGCCTGGCTTGGCTCGGGGGTTTGGTGGGCAGGCTGAGGGGCTGCTGGGCCCCTCACTGGTCCCTCCGTCCCTGGGCAGCTGGGCAGCTAATGGGGCAGATCTGGGGAGTGAGTGCCGCTCTCTCTGGCCATGTGGCACCACCGGGAGAGGATTTGCCACTGACCTCGAACCTTAATTTGCCACTGAAGGTCATGATCAGCCTCCCCAGCATCTTACCTGCACTGAGCCCCCGGGAGGCCCCAGAAGCCCTGACTGCTGGGTGCCAGGGCTGCCACACGAGTACCTGAGACCGCTGTGTGGCCTTGGACAAGAGGCAAACCTCTCTGAGTCTTGTCTGCCCATCTGCAGGAATAGCCACAGCCCCCGGTTCCAGGGCGCTGGGGGAATCAGTGAGACCACGGGTAGTCCGTGCCCAGCACAGGGATGGCACACAGTAGCAATGACCCCGTCCTCCCGCCAAGCCCTCCGGCTGGGACCCTGCCCCTTACCTGGAGGAGGTGGGCCTGCTCGCTCTGCAGGGCTCCGAGGCCCTGGCCCAGTGCGCCGTGGCTCTTCCGCAGCCCCGCGCACTCCGCCTGCAGCTCCGAGGCCCGGGCCAGCAGGTCAGCCAGCGTGTCCAGCAGCTCCCGGTCCTGTTCGCCCACCAGCTGCGGCTCGGCCTGGCGCGTGGTCAGCGCCTGCAGCACAGAGGCCTGGGCGCCCTCCAGGCGGGCGAAGCCGTCGGCAAGGTCGGGGCAGCGCGGGTCGATGAGGATGCTGAGGCGCGAGCTGTCGGCTCTCTCCACGGTGACCAGGGCGCCGTTGGCACCCGCCGGCCCCGTGCTGACCACGGGCGGGAGGGCCGTGCTGGGCGCGTGTGTGTGATTCAGGAAGAGCACCGCCCCGGTGACGGCCACGGCCAGCAGCACGGCCAGGGAGAGCAGCACCGTGCACAGCACGTAGCCACAGCTAGGCCGCTGCAGCCGGGCACACGGACACAGGGACAGACAGACAGACAGACAGACAGGAGACAGAGGAGGCAGCATCAGGGCAGACCTGGGCCTGCAGCCCTGCCCTGTGAGGAGACCCGGCAGCCCCAGGTCGGGGCCTCTGGACCAGGCTCAGCGAGTGCCCTTCTTGGGGAGCGGAGTCACAGAGAGACGAGAGACAGAGAAGGAGACGCCCCAAAGACGGAGCGAGAGCGAGAGACGCCGGGACGCAGAGCTGGAGAGGATGGAAAGGGAAACCGAGGCAGAACAGGGACACCAATGCAGAAGGTGACCCTGCCCGGTCGCTGGCCCTGCTCTGCCCCGCTCAGCCGGCTCAGGGCAGGAGTGTCCTCCCCAGCAAAGCCTCGGGGTCTGCTCTCCACAGAGCAGGCCCAAAGCAGAATAAACAGAATAAACTCCCCGAGGCAGAGAACCGCTCAGGTGGGAAAGGAGGCCAGGGCTGGGGCGACAGGGCAGCTGTGACTCCCAGATCAGGAAAAGGGTGGAGGTGGCAGGCAGGATAAGAGCCTGAACTGGGTTCTGGACATGGGGAAAGAGGGGACTGGCCACAAAGGAAGCTGGTTCCCAAATGCAGCTGGCAGCACCGAGACACAGTGGCAAACCCAGACTCACCCAACCTGCCACTGCCCAAAGGGAGCTCGGACGCAGGCATCTGACGCAAGGAGAAACAGAGACCCAGAGAGGGCAAGGGGCTTGCCCAGGGTCACACAGCAAATGAGAAGCAGAGCTCCGACTAGACCCCCAGCCTCCTGTTCCCTAGACTCAATTTCCCCCCAGTTACAACTCTCTGGATGTGGTGCATCTTTACACGAGTTAGTGCACTAGGCGCGGGGCCCGCTCCTGGCGCAACCCGCGGGGGCAGTGGACACCAGTGGCTTTTCCTGCCTCTTGGTCGGCGAGCACAGAGCCTCGGGAAGTGCCTGGTTTTTTATTTCTGTGTGTGGCTGGTGCCGGGGTGCACCGTCTCCTTTTTCCACATTTTCACATCTCTGACGCTGGCATGCCTCTTGCAACTGTAACTGGCAGCTTGCTTGCTTAGTGACACCTAAGAGCGTGCGTCCTCTCACATCACACAACAGAGCTCACTGTGAGAACACGTGGTAGAGCAAACCGCCTCTTCTCCATACATGCGAATGCTGCGCGGCCTCCTGAGCGTGCTGCCTGCCGGCCACGGCCACGGCCACGGGGGGAGGCTGGGCCCGGGGGAGAGCCCGTGGCACACAGACCCTCAGGAAGCCGCCCGGCTACTGGCGAGATGAGGGAGAGAATTCCTTAGCCCAGCAATTTTAAACCAGCGTGCCGCAAGAATTCCTAAAACATGCAATACCTGGCTGGCCAGGGGCACTGACCTTTTCCCCTTAGATTGTCAAAAAAAAAGACAAAAAAAAGACAGACAGACAACAGTAGCTGTCCGGTGTGAATGTCCTGCCTTGACCCATCTATATGTAGGTCATATAACAGAGCTGCATCTATTGGTCATGTCGAATGATAAGGTTGTGTGTGACTGGTTAATTGCTGGCACCAGAAATCCTTACATACAAGTATGGCACCTGATTTTTTAAAAAGTCACTTTGGAGCAAAAAGGATAGGTAATTACTTTGTGTGTGTGTGTGTGTGTGTGTGAATCAATAAAAATTATACCTACTTTTTGTCAGATCAGCAAAAAATATTTTTTTGGTGTGCCACAGAATTTTAATAATTAGTTTACGTGTGCTGTGAGAGGAACAAGATTGAACGTCACTGCCCTAGCCTGAACCTGCAGGGGTGGGGACACACTGCCCCCCAACTCGCTCCAGGCCTCCCTCTCCACCCGTCCAGGCCCCAGGGGTGCCATCCGCCCCGGGCTCCACACAGAAAAGATGGTTTACTGCAGCCAGACCTGCCACGGTGGCTCCCCTCCAGCGCCTCTGCGCAGGCTGCGTCCTGAGCCTGACGCAGCCGCCTCTCCTGCTCCTTGCCCACTGGCCTAACTAGATGCCGCCTCCTCCAGGGAGCCTCCCTTGACTGTTTCCTCAGCCCTCTTCCCAGTTTAGGAGGGGCTCCTCCTCATGTTTCCATAGCCCTTGCTGCCCCCTCAGTGGTACTTACCACTGAGTCATCGCTTTGCCTTCATTCATTCGCTCATCCACACATCCATGAGCCAGGCTCCAGGCCAGGCCCTGAGGAGGCCGTAGTGGACGGCTGTCCTGGCCCTGCCCTGAGGGAGCACTTGTCCCATAGGCTGTGATTGGGAACTGTCTTTGGGGGGCATGGATCCCTTTGGGGGGATAAAGGCTGCTGGCCACCAACCCCAGGCCCAGGAGATATGCCCTGGACCAGGAGCCTCCCCACCCCCCGCCCTGCACAAGGGCAGGCACCTGCTCGCTGCCTGGCACAGAGGGGCTGACTGTTGGGTGGATGGAAGAGCAGGCGGACTGGGTCATTCCTCTGGCCACACTGGTGTGGGGAGGATGTGGAGGCCGTGGGACCTCTAGGGGTTGACAGGGCAGAGGCCTATGACATCCATGCTGAACCCTGGACCCCGTGGCAGGGAACCTCTGACCCCGGGGCCACACCTCCGATGGCCTGACACAGATGTGGCAACGTCCCAGTCCCCCAGTCAGCAAGGTTAGCAGCCTCCAGATTGACGGGCATCGCGTTGTCACTGCCGTCCTCTGAGTCTGTACTGTGTTCCTGCCACCGGAACCTGCAAACACCTCCCTGCAAGGGGGGCGGGGGGGCTCATTTTGCAGATGAGAAAACTGAGGCTCAGAGAGAGGATGTTGCCCACAGTCACTCGGAAGGCAAACGGCCCAGCCAGCGTTTGAACCCAGAGCCGGGTGACTAAATCTCACCATCCATGCCCAGGGCACTCGCTGAGCAACCCCACAGCGTCCCGCCCTCTGCCTGGGGTGTGACTGGGGCTTGCAAGAATAAGCTGTGTCACCAGCAGGTCTTGGTCAGACCCCTCCCGGGTCCCCCTGGATGCTGCCCCGGCGGCTCAGAGCCATCCCTCCCCCTGAAGAGCACCTGCGCCCCAGCCGGTGAGGCAGAGTGTTTCCTCTCGGCACCCACTCCTAAGCCCTAGGTCCCTGGCCAGGAGGCAGGATGGTGAGGAGAGGAGGGGCTCAGGACAGCTGCGGGGGGTCCCCTGGGGCAGGGGCAGGGCGGCAATGGAACTTGGAGATGAAATGGGCCACTCAGCGGAGAATTAGTCTGCATGCCTTGCAGAGGAATCTGCCGGAGATAACATGGGGGCTTGGCCTGAGCACCCAGCATGCCGCGGGGTGCAGCCTGCTGTGAGTCAGCCTTGGCCGTGGGGGAGCAGGCACGCACCCTGCTGGATGCCAGGTGGGGGTGCAGGGCACACAGGCCCCCCCTTCCAGTGGTGAGGAGCGGGAGGCCGGGCAGGTGTCCCCAGGAGTGGGTAGGCAAGGAGCCACGGGTTCAAGCTTCTTGCTGCCCCAACTGGAGGACCTGGTTTTTGTCCCCTGTGTGACCCCCAATGTCAGCTGGCCCTCGGCCAGGCTGCTCAGGGAGCCGGGGCTCAGGTGAGGACGAGATGGGCTCGTGAAGCCCCAGAGGTGCCTCAAGGGCGGGTGGCACCTGTCCCGCTGCCTCGAGTCGCCCGCCTCTGGAAGCGGACATGGGGTGCGGCAGCGGGAGGGGGGCTCTGAGGAAGGGCCTCACAGCCCAGCTGGTCCAGCTGCCATCGCCTGCTCCTCGGTACCGAAGGGAACTGGTGACGGCTGCGCCTGTGGCCTGAGCCCAGGCTCCCGGTGCCACAGAGGCAGGGGGGTGTCTCCCTCTGGGAGAGGCCGGGAGGCCGAGGACAGGCACGGAGCTCCCAGCCCCGCCTCCCGGGGGCAGCCGGCTGTTCAGGATGGAGACAGCTGTGGTGCTTCTACTGGGAAAAGCCAGGGCGACGGGGCGAATGGTGTGTGGTCTGGGGCCCAGCAGGGGCTCTGTGGTGGGCTTCTGGGGTCTGTACCGTGTTCCTGCCGCTGGAACCTGCAAATAACCTCCACAGGGGGGCTCACTTGGCAGGTCTGGGAGTCCCCGTCACCTCCCCCAGAAGCCCACCCCTTGGCAAACGGTTCCTGATTTAGGCTGAACTCTGAGCCTCTGGCCCTGGAAGAGAAGGAGTTCAGATCCCTAGAGCGAGGGGCTGGTTATTCTGCTCAAAATGGGGTCCCAAAGATTAGGGACGAGGGCCTGTTCCGGGAGGGCCCCTGGCGGCCAGGTCAGTCACAGGAGCTCGCTGAGAGTGAGGGGCCGGGAAAGCACAGGAGGAGGGAGGCCTGGACTCTTTCCTCCTTTCACTCCCCCCCTCTCCCAGCCTCCTCTCTCCTCTCCCAACCATGTGGCCCAGGGACCTCAACCCAAACCCCAGGGACCAGGAGGGAAGAGGCATCTTTTTCGTGGCCCCACCCACCCTGCTTTGTGATGAGATTGTTTTTCCCCAGGAGACTGAGCTCCCCGAGGCACAGGTTCCCGGCTGCCTCTCCTGGTGAATGAAATGCAGCTGTTTAGGTTATCCCCCAGGAAGAACTTCTCAATGAGATTTTCTTCTTCTTCTTCTTTCTGGAGTGCTTTTGGAAAATTTGGAAGTATTCAGAGAATTGCCTGGGTAGGTCAGGGATGGACGCCCTCAGAAACAAGCCCCCCTCCCCCCGCCCTGGAGATGGCTCCATGGTGACTTGCTGCCCCCCCACACCAGGGTGAGAAGAATCGTGCTACCCCTAGGTCCTTTCATCTGAGCAACCCGAGCTCCTGGCAAATATTCCACCATCACCCCCTGCCCCGAGACTAATGAAGTCGCATCTTGTCCAAGGTCACCCAGCAAAGCAGGCGCTGAGGCAGATGGGCGGACAGAGCTGGCCACGGGTGCTGTGAGCCTGGGAATCAGGAAGCCGGGACGATGGAGCCGGCTCCCCGGGAGGTACACGACGGCCGCCGCGCAAGCTGCGCGAAGGAAGGACAGCCAGTGCTCTTCCCTCATCTTCCCACCGAGGCACGTTGGCGCCTGGGAGGACCCAAGTTTGGGTCCAGGCTCCGGCTCCCTTAGCCTCAGTTTCCTTATCTGTCAAATGGGGTGATCATCCCTGCCGCCAACCTGCCAGGCTGGTTGCTCAGACCGTGGTGGCCCTGGCATCTATTCTCCCAGAGAAAGGGCTGCATTACAGAAGCGCAGGCAGGAGGCCTGCTGCTGGGAGCTGGGAGGTCAGGTCACTTTCCCTGGTGGGCAGAGGGGTGAGCCGGACACTGACAGTGTGCCAGAGGCGACAGGCTGCTGTGAGAACCACCCTCCTGGAGGGCGCATAACGCTTTACGGTTTGCAAAAACACAGCATTCCTTCATGTGACCCTCCTAGCAGCCCTCATGAAGCAAGGGGGGTGCAGGGATTGCGGATCCATTTTACAGATGGTAAAGTCCAGACCCGTGGAGGGGGGTGGGGGTCACTTACCCAGATGCACACAGCATGCCCATGGCTGAGATGAGCTAGAAGGAGGCCCCGGGAACAGGCCTGCAGGGAAGCAGGGCCAGAAAGACTGTCCCTTTCTTTTAAAAAAAAAAAATTTTTTTTTTTAATTGATTTTAGAAAGAGGGGAAGGGAGCGATAGAAATATCAATGAGGGAAACATCGATCGGCTGCCTCCTGCACGCCCCCTACTGAGGATCCAGCCCGCAACCCGGGCATGTGCCCTGACTGGGATTTGAACCAGTGACCTCTTGGTTCATGGGCGAAGCTCAACCATTGGGCCACCCTAGCCGGGCAAGGCTGTCCCTTTCAACAAAGGTCACGGGAAAGGCCTCGCCTCTTATCCGAAGCTTCAGACAAGCCTGGAGGGGGCGCAGTGCACAGCCGCCCACATGTGGGGCGCGAAGGAGCTGGTGGTGAGGCAGCGTTTGAGCCCTGCCCAGGCCCTCCGGCCACAGCCCTCAGCGGCCTCTGATGCCAAGGGCAGGCAGCTGGACCCTGCCGGGCGCAGCTGGCGTATGTGTCCCCAAGGAGCAGCAGAGGGAGGCGAGGCTGACACCACGTTTCAAACAGATGCCTCAGAAGCCACCTCCCTGTGAGACACAGCAGCCGCGGCTGGCTCCTCTCCCTCAGCTCCTCCTGGCTGAGGCTCCATGCCGTTCAATTCAACAAATATCCCTCAGCTCCCAACCTGAGCTGCCCAGCGGGCAGGAGCCCGGGCCCCAGGGGAGACCGCAGGATGGGGGCCCAGAAGGAGCATGTGTCCAACAGGAGCTCCTGATAGAGGAGAGACTCAGGGCTAGGGCACAAGGCGGTGAGGTAAAGGCAGCTGAGCAGCACAGGCGAAATACCACTGGGCATCCGGGAAGGCTGCCTGAAGGAGGAGGCATGTAGTAGGTTTTCCCTAAGGGAAGGGTTGTGTGTGTGTGTGTGTGTGTGTGTGTGTGTGTGGTGGGGAGCTAGGTGCAGCCAACAAGACGAGACAACAAAGGTCTGGGAATGGACAGCCTCGTGTGGGACCAGGGGTTGGCAAATGGCAGGCAATCGGTACCTGTAAGGGGGTCAATAAAAAGGAAGAAGGGGCCAGCCTGGGGGTAGCCTTGATTGACAAGTCTATAAGGTAAGACTCTTCCTGCTAAGAGGGGAGAGAGCCAGATTTCCGCAAGAGAGGACTATCTGGGGGAGGGCTTTGGTGTGGGCCTGACTAGCAGGGAACAGACCCCCCAGGAGGCATGGGGAGCCTGGGGTCAGGCCTGCCCTCTGAGCCTTGCTCTCCCGCTAACACCTCTGTGACTTGCCTTTACCACCTGGAGCCACCAAGGAGCCACCAACCCCTGTGACCGGGGAATGTGCATCCCTGCGGAGCCCCCAGGCTGCTGTGGGAACTGTAGGGGGCGGGGCCCACCCCGGGGCGGGGGCTCCAGGCAGAAGGCTGCTGCCAACAGTGAGGCCCCCCCCCCGCCCCCCCGCAGCCGCCCCTGCTGCCCCCCTCCTGCCGCCCCAACACGAACTGTTCCTTCCCCAATGACATCTGTCTGGGAGAAATTTGAAATTTAAAACGGGCAGCCCCATTAATTCCTCTCCTTGGTGAGCACCCACCGGTGAGCACCAGGCCGGGCCTCCGCTTGCTGTCCTGCCCCAGTCCCCCGGCGGCCTGGCCTGGGGCAGCCCCAGGGCTGCGCCTCACCACAGCTCCTGTTGCCAGCCCCTCTCTGACCCACCTGGCGCTCTGCCCTCACCCTCTCCCGGTGCTCGGCCCGGCCCCTCCAGGCCTGCCCACTTCCACTGCCCCTGAGGACACAGCAGGGAGGGTGGCCTGGACAGGCCTGGCTGGAGCCCCGCAGAGCTGTGTGGCCGCAGCAGGGGCAGCCGTCTCTGAGCCTTTTCCCACGGGAGGCAGATACTTAGGGATCCTCTACTGTGCGTGGGGGGGAGGGGGAGCCACAGTGCCAGGACTCAGAGGAGATGGGTAGGGGGTCACGTCTGGGGCCTGAAGCTCAGGTGACCGTGCCAGCACCCGGCACAGGTTGGCACTCAGTTTAGTCGGTGGCTAGGATGCCCTTGCAGGTGATGAAACAGACTCAGAGGGAGGGCAGTCACTCAGCCAAGTCAGGGCTGGTCCCCTTGTGAACTTAAAGGGCCCCAGACACGCGCGCGCACACAAGGGGGCCCTCCTGCAGGGGTGCTGCCCCATCCCGAACCCCAACTTCAAACCTCCCCTGGAGAAGGAGAGGAGGGCGCCCGCCCTTCCCCAGACCTCCGAGCCTGGCGGCGATGCCCCCCAAACTCCACCCCGGAGCTGGGCGTCCACCATCCCCCCAGTCGCAGCGGCCCCCGCCTGGCCCCGGCCCCGGGGATGTCCCCACGCCCCCGGCCCGCGCCTACCTGAGGCTTGTCACGCGGCTGGTCCTCAAGTTGTGACGCGCCGCCCATGGTCTTCCACGGCTCGTTGGCCATCGCCCGGCCAGATGGGCGGGCTGCCCGCTGCGACCAGCGGCCGCCGAGCGAGCGCACAGGACCCGAGGTGCGCGCCTCCAGCCCGCGGGTCCCCCTCCTGTGCCCCGCGCGGGCGGCCCGGGCCGCGGGAGTGCGTGAGCAGGTGTGCGTGTGTGTGCGGGTGTGTTCGCGTGTGTGCGCGTGTGTGTGCTGCGGGGAGAGCGGGGATAGCAGGAGCGCGAGAGCCGCCCGCCTGCCCGCCGCTCCGCGCCCGCACCTCCCCAGCGCGCTCGGCTGCCTCCTCCCACCTCCCTCTTCCCTCCTCCTCCCCCTCCTCCTCCCGCCTCCTCAATCTCCGCGTCTTTTTTTCTTTTTCTCTTTTTTGTCTCGGACTCTCAGCTTTTTATTGCTCCCGGGCCTCCCTCTCTCACGGACACGGACACACTCACACACGCACCCCGCAGGCTGCGGGGGTCACATCCCACCCCACGGGGCCGGGATAAAGGAGGCGGACCGGGCGCAGCGGGAGGGCAGCACCCGCCGCGGGCAGCCGGCCCAGCCCGCACCCGGGGACCTGAGCGCCCCGCGGCGCCCCCTCGCCAACTTCCTCCCCGGCCGGACCGCGCC
>PVJC01033885.1:0-19125 GCA_004026665.1 Murina feae
TTGCAACAGAACCCTTTGGTTTGCTCTAGTTCCGTGGCTGTTGGCCTCCATCTTGGCTGGGTTAATTTGCATACAGCCGCTCTGATTGGCTGTTGGCCTCCATCTTGGCTGGGTTAATTTGCATACAGCCGCTCTGATTGGCTGGTGGTAACGGTCACATTTGCATGTTTCTCTTTTATTATAGAAGATTATTGTATCTAAGAGATGAATGTATGGAGGTTACTTATTCTTTCTATTTCAGTTTATTTTGAAAATTATAATAAAGGAGTTTGTTTTTTAAATTGAATGTACCAAGCTCACTACACACATACTAACAAATAAATTATAAATTTTCATACATCAAAGAGAAGACTTTATTCTTCTTTTTTAAATCTTCACCTGAAGATATATTTTTTAAAAATTGATTTGAGAGAGAAACATTGATGTGACAGAAAAACATCAATTGGTTGGCTCTCCTATGTGCCCGGACTGGGGATGGAACCTGTAACCTAGGCTTGTGTCCTGACCAGGACTCAAAGCTGGAACCTTTTGGTATATAGGAAGATGCTCCAACTATGAGAGTGACCTGGCTAGGGTAGAAATCTTTATTCTTTTGAAATGCCACAATAGCATCCTTCTGTGAGAGTTCATTGTTTTCTGAATAGTTTTAAATACAAAACTTTCCTTTTGAATTATGTGAATGTTCTTGGTATTTTGAGAACACACACCTAAGCAAGAAATAGACAATACTGAATACTACTTCTCAATGGTAACTTTATACAAAATAGCATCACCATAAAAATATGAGATTCTGCCCTAACTGGTTTAGCTCAGTGGTTAGAGCATCGGCCTGCAGACTGAAAGGTCCCAGATTCAATTCCGGTAAAGGGCATGTATCTTGGTTGTGGGCAATCCCCAGTAGGACGTGTTCAGGAGGCAGCTGATCGATGTTTCTCTATCATCGATGTTTCTAACTCTATCCTTCTCCCCTCTTCTGTGTAAAAAAAATCAATATATTTTTTAAAAAATGATTCACTGAAACCCATTATTGGCAGAAAAGACAAAGTCTCTAAGTATTAAAAATAAGAACCACACACTAGAAGAAGATGGCATAAAAATTTCTCAATGAGTACTTTTTAATGTGTTTTTGACTTTCTGAACCATGTTAATGTACTGCCTATTCAAAAATACAATTTAATTTTTATATACTAGAGACTTGGTGCACAAAAATTTGTGCACTTGGAGGTAGGAGGTATTGGGGGGTCCCTCAGACCAGCCTGTACCCTCTTGCAGCCTGGAACCCCTCAGGGGTTGGCCTAAGCTGGAAGTCAGACATCCCTCTGGCAGCCCGAGAGCCCTCAGGGGATGTCCGACTGCGGGTTAGGCCCTCTCCCTGGGGAGTGGGCCTAAGCTACAGTTGGACATCTTAGTGCTGCCACAGAGGCAGGACAGGCTCCCACTGCCTTCAGCCCAGTATGTGGCCGAGTGGCACTCCCCCTGTGGAAGTGCATTGACCACCAGGGGGAAGCTCCTGTGTTGAGCATTTTCCCCCCTGGTGGTCAGTGCACGTCATAGCGACCAGTCATTCCCGGTCATTCCACCATTAGGGTCAATTTGCATATTACCCTTTTATTATATAGGATTTTTAAATCCTCACCCAAGGATATGTTTTTATTGATGAGAGAAAGAGAGATGTGAGAAAGAAACATCTATTGGCTGTCTCCTGTACTTGCCCCCACAGAAATCAAATCTGCAACCTGGGTATGTGCCCTAACCTGGAAACAAATCTGTAACCTTCTGGTATATGGTATAAAACTCCAACTAAGTGAGCAAAAAAAAAAAAAAAAAAAATTGTTTTAAATAAAAATTTTTAAAATAAAATAATTCCAATATACTTTCTATAAAGACTTACTTTTACTTTTCCATGACGAATTTACCACTATAACTTGAAAAACAAAAAATTTACCTGCTCTTTAAGATTTACCATCAAGTCACAAGACTATATTCCAGGGTCATGTTTAGCAGTTAGTTTTTTGTCTTACTTCTAATAGGTTCTTTCTTTTCTTTAGGCAAACATTTAATAAACCTGAAAGAAGTCTGAAATATTTAACATATAGTAAAAGAAGTCCCTGGGGTTAGCTTTAAAAAAAGCTCTAATCAAGGAAAAGTTCCTATTTTTTGTTTTGTGTCAAAGCACATCTTTAAGTGTTTAGTTAAAAGTAGAGGAATTTAATTAACCATGATTTAGAAATCTCTACCTTGTTCTATTCTTCTAACCTCAAACCCAAACTATTTTCCCTTTCTTTTCTCATCCATTAGCTGTACTTCTCAGCTACTCATTATCAATCAAGATTATTGAAAGCTCAAACCAAACTCAACTATTTGCTTTTTAAGCTACTTACAATAGATGTTTTAAACCCCCAATTCTTACAAACTTTTATCAAGCATCGCTGGATCCCTTTCCTTGAGTTATCAGCAAAATAAAGAAACTAGAAACTTTAATTAAATAAAGTAAAGCACTAGTGGATATCAGGTAGGTTACACTGTGTTCCTGGAATAGCTGGTGATTCCCTACTCACAGAACCAACAAGCCTGATAGAAACCTCTGTCAGTCAATGAGATTTAGGAAGAAATCCAGAGTGTCACACTGTTTTCAACAAATCTGATAGATGATATATATCATTCACAAAGTGTATCACTGGATTGCTTTTAATAAGAATTTCCAATCATTGGTTTAGACACAGGCTTGAACAATGACTATCAACTATTGACCTAAGAAGCAATATACAAGCCAAAAAGAACTCTGTGTGGTTAACTGGGTCTAAATTCATAATAAGAATCTAGCAGCCATTGTTTATAGGGGTCCTTTCATGAACAGGAGAAAACCACAGATGGTTGCCAAACCTCCTGCACTACCTTCCTACAATCTAAGCCAACTTTATTAAGGAGTTCCTGGAATGAATTTTAACCAGTGGGTTAAGACCTGCCCATGCACAGCTATATTCTCATCTGCACTGATACCGATCAACCAGAGTGGCTCCACAATGACCAGTCTGGAAACATGATCCCAACCAAATAGGAGAGTGCTATTTGGGCCAATCAAACTGTGCAAAAGTGGATTTCTCATTTGCATAAAGGACCAATCAGAGACCAGGGCAAATACTTTGTCCAGGAAGGAGAGGAGCATACTTTTAGAGAGTGTTTCCTAGATTTGCAAACTGTTCACCCAAATAAAGTTTCTCCTTTTACCTCACCCCAGATGGGGGACTCCTGCGACACTGGATCAGCCACAGCAACTTTCTTTTTTTTAATTCTTTATTGTTGAAAGTATTACATATGTCTCCTTTTCCCTCCATTGACCTCTCCCAGCTTGCTCCCACTCCCCCTTCCCCCGCCCCAGTCAGGCCCTCACTCTCTTATTGTCCACTGGTTATGCTTACAAATCCTTTGGTTGTTCTCTTATGCCTCTTCCCTCCCTCTCTGAAGTTAACAATCTGTTAAATGTTTCTGTCTCTGGATCTATTTTTGTTCATCAGTTTATGTTGTACATTACATTCCATAAATGAGATCATGTGGTACTTATCTTTCTCTGACTGGCTTATTTCACTTAGCATAATGCTCTCCAGGTCCATCCATGCTCTTGCAAATGGTAAGAGTTCTTTATTTTTTAAAGTTGTGTAGTGTTCCATTGTACCACGATTTGTTAATCCACTCATCTGCTGATAGCAATGAGGCTGTTTCCAAATCTTAGCTATTTTAAATGGTGCTGCTATAAACATAAGGGTACATATATTCTTTCTGACTGGTGTTTCTGATTTCTTGGGATACATTCCTAGAAGTGAAATTACTGCATCAAATGGGAGCTCCATTTTTAATTTTTTGAGGAAACTCCATGTTGTTTTCCACAGTGGCTGCACCACCCTGCATTCCCACCAGCAGTATACAAGGGTTCATTTTACTCAGTGGGCAAATACTAAAACCATTTCCCCTAAGAATAAGAACAAGACAGGGATGCTCACTTTTACCACTCCTATTTGACATAGTATTGGAAATGCTAACCATAGCAGCCAGACAAGAAGAAATAAAAGGTATCCAAATTGGAAAAGAAGAAATACAACTGTCATTATTCGCAGATGACATACTGTACATAGAAAACCCTAAAGACTCTATCAAAAAACTACTAGATTTAATAAATGAATTCAGCAACAGAGCAGGATACAAAATATCTATGGCATTTTTATACACCAATAATGAACTCACAGAAAGGGAAACAACAACAACAAAAAATCCTATTTACCATTGCAACAAAAAAATTAAGATGCCTAGGAATAACCTTAATTAAGGAGGTAGAAGATCTGTACTTAGAAAACTGCAGCACATTGAAAAAAGAGATAGAGGAAGATACAAACAAGTGGGAGAATATATCTTGTTCACAGACTGGTAGAATCAACATCATTAAAATGTCCATAGTACCCAAAGCAATCTAGAGATTCAATGCAATCTCCATTAAAATACCTACGGCATATTATAGTCCTCCCAAAATTTATATGGAATAAAAAAAGACACCAAATAACCGCAACAATCCTAAGAAACAAGAACAAAGTTAGAGGGATCATAATAGATATTAAGTTTTATTTCAAACCACTTTACTCAAAACTGCTTGGAACTGGCACAAGAACAGAAGGGAACAGAACAGAGAACCCAAAAACTGACTCAAGCCATTATGCTCAATTAATATTTGACAAAGGAGGCAAGAACATACAATGGAGTCAAGACAGTCTCTTCAATAAATGGTGTTGTGAGAAATTGGACAGATACATGCAAAAAAATGAAACCTAAATAGATGCCACCTTTTGTTGTCACAATCAGTATGTATTTACTGAGAGCCCAAAGTGTGTATTCTGCATTTAAATGCAAACATACTTTGTTCTTAAGAGCTTTCAGATATGGTTGAGAAGATCTATTTAACAGAATGACAAAAAGAACACATAATTAGGTCAACTATGTAGCACACAGTCTGTAAGCATGGTGGAAGCCAGAGCTGCAAAGGTCAGTTCAGTCCTGGAGGCTTTTGCACTCTTGACAAAACTTCACAGGAAAGCCAGCAAAAGAGGATAAAAGGAACCTTACTACCCACCAGATATAGGCTCTTCTGAGACATAAAGGGAACTGGGTGAGAGACAGAAAGTTTAGTTTGGTTTATGTAAATTGTGGAGGAAGAGGAGTTGTGGCAGAGTACAGGAAACGCAGGTTATAACCACCAAATAACTGTGGATGTTTATGTACTTACTAGGGACCCGGTGCACGAAATTTGCGCACTAGCAGGAGGGTGGGTTCCTCAGCCCAGCCTGCCCCCTCTCACATATTGGGAGCCCTAATGGGGCTTAGGCCCACTTGTTGCTCCCCTTGGGAAGCGGGCCTAAGCCGCAATCTGGCCTCCTTTTGTGGGAGGCAACCAAGCTAATAAGGGGAAGCCATCAGACCCATCACCCCACTGCTGCAGCCACTGCCAGTCACTGCAGCCACTAAGGTGTTTTCATCAAAATGGACTCCAGTCCCTTCACCATGAAGAAATGAAAACTTTCTTTAGGCATTTTCAAGATGTGTCTTTCATAGGATATGACATTTATTTTTTTTTTTTTTATCCTCACCTGAGGATATGTTTCCATTGGTTTTAAAAGAATGTAAAAGAGAAGGGAAAAACAGAGAGAAACATCAAAGTGAGAGGAACACTTTGATTGGTTGCCTCCTGCATGTGCCCTGACCTGGGCCCTGGCCAAGGAGGAGCCTGTAACTTAGGTACATGCCCTTGGTCAGATGTGAATCCACACCTTGCAGGCTGAGGCATTATGCACTGAGCCAAACCGGCTAGGGCAGGATATAACATTTCTTAGCCCTCCAGCAGTGGACCTTCATTTTTTTCTCCAGGAGTTTGGTGGAAAAACCCTAGATCGCCTTTAGGGATTCTTATTACCCAAGTTACTAAGAATATTGCCAGTGACATACAGGGAGCTTAGCCAATGAGCAGTAAGAAAAGGTGTTTCCTCTGTAGTTCACTCCAATCACCGGCTCTACCCCTACCCCTCAAATCTCAGCTCCACCCCTGCCTGTAACATCTGGCCAAGAATGTAAGCCTGGGCAAAAGACTTCCAAGCCCCTCCGACTGCAGGCTTCATAGAGCTCAGGCCTCTGCAATCACTGGCTCTGATCCTATCCCCTGCCATCGCCGGCTCTGCCCTTGCCCCACTGGCAGCCTCTGGCCAAGGCTACAGGCCTGGGCAGAGGACCCCCAGACCTCTGCATTGCTGGCTTCGCCTGTGCCCAGACCCCTGCATTGCTGGCTCCACCCCTGCCCAGACCCTTGTGATTGCAGGCTCTGCCCCTGCCCCTCCGATCATCGACTCTGCCCCTGCCCAGGCCCTGAGATCACTGGCTCCATCCCTGCCCCACTGCAGCCTCTAGCCAAGGCTACAGGCCTGGGCAGGGGACCCCCAGGTTCCTGCTTTGCTGGCTCCACTGGTGCCCAGACCCCTGCAATAGCAGGCTCCACCCCTACCCCCTCTGATCGCTGGCTCTGTGGAACCCAGACCTCTGCGATCTCTGGCCTTGCCCCTGCCCAGGTCTGAGACCTCTGGTCCAGGCCTTATGTCTGGGTAGGGCACCCTCATACTCCTCCAATCACGGGCTCTGCCCTTACCCCCTCTGATCACTGGCTCCACCCTTGCCCATGCCTGAGGCCTCTGGCGAAGGCCTCTGGCCTGGGCCAAGAACTCCCAGCCCTCTCTGATCGCCTGTTCCGCCCCTCAGGCCCCCTGTCTCCCCTGCCACCTGCCTGCCAACAGGCCTGACCACTTCAGTGACAGGGCTGAGCCAGACTGGGTGCCGCCATCTTGTGGCCATGGGGGAAGCCATCTTGTAGCTATGGGGGCAGCCATCTTTGTGATGGAGTGACTCCTAATTTGCATATTACTCTTTTATTAGATAGGACCAGAGACACAGTACACGAATTCATGCATGGGTGAGATTAAGCCAGCCCACCCCTATGGGGGCCCATTGGGCCAGGCTGGCCAGGGGGAGGGGCCATGCGCAGTTGGCCAGGCCCCTGATCGAGTTGTTGGGGGCTGATCAGGGGGCAGGCTGTCTGGATGAGGGGGGGTGCAATTGGAGTCTGGATCAAGCCAGTTGGTTGCTGCAGTGTGCATCATAGTCACCGGTCGTTCTGGTCGTTTGCTGGCCTTTTATATATATAAACTAGGGCCCGGTGCACGAAATTTGTGCACGGGTAGGTGGGGTAGGGGGAGGGCAGGTGGGGAGTTCCCTCAGTAGATGTGCTACTGATGGCTTGGGCCCACTTCATGTGGTTCTCTGCTCTCTGCCAGGCCTATCTGCTCCACACCATGGGGATGAGCTAGCAGGCCCTGCTGGGTGCTGCCTGCAGGCCAATTGCCTGCTCCCTGGTCACCCCACTTGCCTGCTCTCTGGTGGATGCAGCCACTGCCCAGCAGTCTGTGCTGGGTGCTACCTGTGGGTCCCCATTGCTTGCTCCATGGTCGCCCTGCTTGCCTGCTCCCCAATTGCCGCCGCCACCAACCATCAGGCCCTGCTGGGTGCTGTCTGCAGGTCCTGATTACTTGCTCCCCCTTCGCCACAGCCACAGCTCAGCAGGCCCTGCTGTGTGCTGCCTGCTGGTCCAATTGCCTGCTCTCTGGTCGCCTGCTTGCCTGCTCCCCCATGGTGGCCACCACTGCCCAGCAGACCCTGCTTTGTGCTGCCTGCGGCATGCTTGTCTGCTAGGGGGTCACCACAGTGACCTCCCAGAGATTCCTTGCTCCCCCATGGCAGTGCAGCAGCCCTTGCTGGGTGCTGCCTGCTGTCCAACTGCCTGCTCTCTGGTCACCCTGCTTCCCTGTTCCCCCGTCACCCAGCAGGCCCTGCTGTGTGCTGCCTGAAGCCCCCACTTGTCTGCGTGGGGGTCATCATGGTGACCTCCAAGCAGGCCCAGCTGGGTGCTGCCTGTGGGTCCCCATTGCTTTCTCTCCCATCGTTTGCTTAGTTAGCGCCCTGTGCTGGCCGATGGGACACAGTGGCCCACCAAGCCGCCTCTCTGGGCACCGGAAGGCTGTTTTAGCACCGGCCGCCCAGGCTGATTAGACCTAGGAGCTGCCGAATGCTAAGGCCAAGGCCAGGGTCGGGTACTTAGCGCCCTGTGCTGGCCAATGGGACATGCCTCTCTGGGCACCAGAAGGTTAGCTTTTAGCACCAGTCGCCCAGGCTGATCAGACCCAGGAGCTGCTCTATGCAGGGCGCTAAGTACCCGCCCCCAGCCTGGACTTAGCGCCCTGTGGATGGGACACGCCTCTCTGGGCACCGGAAGGTGCTTTTAGCACCCGCCACCCGGGATGATCAGACCCAGGAGCCACCGCATGTAGGGCGCTAAGTACCCGGCACCACCCTGTGCTGGCTGATGGGACACAGCACCTGCAGAGCTGCCTTTCTGGGTGCCGCAAGGCGCTTTTAGCACCGCGGTGCTCGGCAGATCAGACATGGCAGCCTGCAGAGCCCCCGTCTCTGACTGGCACGCTCGGCACTAAGTGCCCCGGGGTGGGAGGGGGCACTTAGCACCAGGCGAGCCTGGCCAGAGCCCAATGGAGCCGCTGCCAATGCCATACCTGCTGCCGCCACCACCGTGGCTCCCAGCCTCCATCTTGGCTGGGTTAATTTGCATACAGCCACTCTGATAGGCTGGTGGGCATGGCTTAGGTGTCCTGAAGAAACGGTCAATTTCAATATTACGCTTTTATTAGATTAGATTGTTAAAGAATGGTTTGTGATCAGATCCTAGAAGACCTTGAACGAAAACCCTAATGTTATTTTGAGGGCAATAGTGATGCCACAACCCTGAAAAGGGTAGGATCCAAAAGTAAATTGTTCTGCCAACCACACAGGGTTCTGGATACAGTAGCAAGATGGACTTCCCTAATTCAGTATCCTTAATCTATCATTTAAAGCAGGGATGGGGAACATCCAGCCTGCAGGCCATATAAGGCCTGAACAATCATTTGGTCTGCCCTGCCAAGGCATTAGGGGTGAGTTAATTAAATGACTGATCAAAAATTAGCAGGCTAATTTTTAAGTTGATTATTTTGTATGGCCTGCGAATGATGTTATAAATATCCAAATGGCCCTTGGCAGAAAAAAAGGTTCTCCACCACTAATCTAAAGCTTTGTAGGCCCAGCAGGTGTGGTTAAGTGACTGAGCATTGACCTAAGAACCAAGAGATCGCAGTTCGATTCCCAGTCAGGGTACATGTCTAGGGGGTGGGGGGATTGGGGAAGGCCTGAGCTTGATTCCTGTGTGTGTGTGTGGGGGGGGGGGGGCGTTTGGAAGGCAGCTGATCAACAATTCTTTTTCATCTTTTTAAAGAATATATTTTATTAATTTTTTACAGAGAGGAAGGGAGAGGGACAGAGTCAGAAACATCGATGAGACAGAAACATCTATCAACCGCTTCTTGCACACCTCCTACTGGGGATGTGCCCGCAACCAAGGTACATGCCCTTGACCGGAATCGAACCTGGGACCTTTCAGTCCGCAGGCCAATGCTCTATCCACTGAGCCAAACCAGTTAGGGCTCTCTTTCATCTTTGATGTTTCTGTTTCTCCTTCTCCCTTCCTCTCTCTGAAATCCATAAAATCATATTTTAAAACTTTTCTAATGAACATTCTACAACTAATTTGATACACTCATTAGATAGGTGTTTCCTTCAAGAAGCTTTAAGGGAAAACTGACCCCTCTTTCAAAAGATTTTTGAGAACACTTAAAAAGCATCTTTCATAATGGACCATTCTCCAGAAGAATATCCACAGATGTCCAAACCCATATAATAATGTTATGTTGATACTAATAATACAAGCATTATTTTATTTAATACTGACATATGAGAGACTATAATAACCCTCATTTTATAGATAACCTTGGTAAGAGACTTAGAGAGGATAAATAACTTTCTACAGGTTGTGTGTAGCTAGCTCATTTAATGGTGGAACCAGGAATTGCCCAGGTCCCTCTGTCTTCAGGAAACATGCTCCTGGTCACATTGCCCTGAAACTCAAGGGTTCCCATTCTTTTAAGTGGCTGATTCAGACAATAAAACACCATAGAGATTATGAGGACTCCCAACTTATTTGAGGACTTTCTGTGAGCAATATAACAACTTTCCAATGTTGTATTTTTTGGTAGAAATAGAGAAGAGGAAGTCACTACCTTTTATTCAACAGCTTTTGTTTAAGGTCACTATTAAACTGTACAGAGATTTTATACCCCTAATTAGTGCATCTCCTTTAAATTCCAATTGATTTTATCTTTCCAAATCTTCCAATATTCATATGTAACTTCCATAGAACCACCATTTGGGAATGCTATATTTATAAAATGCAGTTAAAAGACAAAAATATTACTTAAATTTAAGGCTATGGCATCTTAACTGATAAAAGCATAATATTGAAATTAACCATTTCTCTGGACAAGGTAAGCCACGCCCACCAGCCAATCAGAGTGGCTGTATGCAAATTAGCCCAGCCAACATGGAGGCCGCCACTCATGAACCTGAGTAAACAGCAGCTTCCATTGCAGCAGGAGTGAAAGTGAAACTGTGGCCTGCTCCGCTTATCCTTGCTCAAGCAAAACACATGTTTGCAACAAAATAACAATCATAGAATCCTCGGGAGCTGAAGGAAACAGCAGGCCTGGACTAACCACTAAGAGTAACATTGTCTCATTATAGACGCCACGAGGTGAAGCAGAGAGGAGGCTTCGTTAGTAGGAGGCCTCAGCTTAAAGGAACAGTGTTTCAATTATAGAAGATAAACAAACCCCAGAAACCTGTGTACAGCCAGCCTTGCTGGGACATTGGGTCAATGGGAGCTGTGGGCAGCCTTAAAGCCTAAAAGTGCCAATCAGCCCGTCACCCACGCTGGCCACAACCCAATGGGGTGAGGGACGTTCCTGGGGGGTTTGGCCAGCCTGGAGACAGCCATCAGCCCCTCACCCAGCCTAGTCAGGCACACCAGCAGGTGGACATCCCCAGAGGGGTCCCAGACTGTGAGAGGGCACAGGCCGGGCTGAGAGACCTCCCAAGTGCACAGAGCGGCTGCAGGGCAGAACAGTGTAGGACCCAGGACCGGTGAGTGGGAAAGAGGTGGCAGGGTTGGCGGCCTGCTTGGCAGCTCCCCAGGCCCTTTGCGGGGCACCAGGGAGCGGGAAAGACATGGTGGGAGCTGGGGGCCTGCTTGGTGGCTCCTCAGGCCCTTTGAGGAGCACTGGGAAGCGGGAAAGAGGCGGTGGGGGCTGGGGGCCTGCTTGGCGGCTCCTCAGGCCCTTTGAGGGGCACCGGGGAGCGGGTAAGAGGTGGAGGGGGGTCGGCGGCCTGCTTGGCGGCTGCCCAGGCTCTTTGCGGGGCACCAGGGAGCAGGAAAGAGGCAGCGGCCTGCTTGCCCACTGCCCAGGCCCTATGAGGGGCATCGGGGAGCGGGAAAGAGGTGGCGGGGGGTCTCGGCCTGCTTGGCGGCTGCCCAGGCCCCTTGCAGGGCACTGGGAAGCAGGAAAGGGGCAGTGGGGGTCGGAGGCCTGCTTGGCGGCTTCCCAGGCCCTTTGCAGGGCACCGCGGAGTGGAAAAGCAAGGCAGCAGGGTACCGGTGAGTGGAAAAGAGGCAGCGGGGGCGTCTTGGTCTGCTTGTCGGCTGCCCAGGCCCTTTGTGGGGCACCAGGGAGCATGAAAGCAAGGCTGCAGGGGCCGGGGTCCTGCTTTGTGGCTCCCCAGACCCCTTGGCGGCACCGGGGAGTGGGGAAGGAAGGCAGCAGGGGATTGGTGAGTGGGAAAGTGTCGGCGGCCTGCTTGGCGGCTCCCCAGGCTCTTTACGGGGCACTGGGGAGCGGGAAAGCAAGCTCTTGGGGGCTGGGGGTCTGCTTGGCGGCTCCCCAGGTCCCTTCCGGGGATCAGGGAGCAAGAAAAGGCTGGCCTGACCACGAGGCGGGGTTTTCCCTGCTTTCTGGTGGCTGGAGGAAGATGGGCAGTAGGCAAGCTTAGGAGGCAGGCAGCACCCAGCTCAAAAAAAGAGAACAACATGCAGGGGAGGGCAAGAGTCTGAGAGATCAACATAGAGGGGGTGCTTGCTCCAAGCCTGGGAGCAGGCCCCCAGCAGGTAGACACAGACAGGAGGACTGCTCCGAGCCTCAGATGCAGCCGTGGGCAGATCCCCAGTGGCAACACACACACACACACACACACACACACGGCACCTGGCAGACTGGGCCATCACAGGACATCCACTGAGGGGTTCCAGACTGTGAGAGGGGGCAGGCTGGGCTGAGGGACCCTCACCCTCTCCCCCGTGCACGAATTTCGTGCACCGGGCCCCTAGTTAATTAATAAACATGATATGGACAAATACCACATAAAAATCACACAGCAAAAAATTAGAAAGGAACAAATATACTGAACATATTACTTTTCAAAGTAAAAAATATATACATAAATATGGAAAGCATTAAGAAAAAAATTTATTCCTTTATGCTATATCTTAACAGGTAATAGACCAATCATCTAAGCCAAATCTTCTTTGAAAGAATTTTAAAAGATAAATTTTATTTTTATGCAACTATAGGGAGCAGTGTATTAGTAAGACAATCCCTTACATTAAAATATAATATAGCTATGCACTTACTGTTTATCATAATCAAATTATTACAGATTTTGAATAACAGTTTATTTGCTTTTATAGATAAGACTAAAGGCCCAGTGCACAAAAATTTGTGCACTGGGCGGTGGGGGGTTGGAGGGGAGTGTCCCTCAGCCCAGCCTGCACCCTCTCCAACCTGAGAGCCCTCAGGGATCAAGCCTAAACCGGCAGTCAGACATCCCTCTCACAATCCAGGACTCCTGGTTCCCAACCGCTCGCCTGCCTGCCTTCCTGCCTGATTGCCCCTAACTGCTTCTGCCTGCCAGCCTGATCACCCCCTAACCACTCCCCTGCCAGTCTGATCAACACTTAACTGATCCCCTGCCAGCCCAATTGCCCCCAACCACCTTCCCCTGCAGGCCTCGTCACCCCCAACTGCCCTCCCCTGCAGGCCCAGTCTCCCCTAACTGCCCTCCCCTGCAAGCCTGGTTCTCCAACTGCCCTCCCCTGCAGGGCTGTACCCCCTCCAACTACTCTCCCCTGCAGGCATGGCCCCCTCAAACTGCCCTCCTGTTGGCCTGGTCACCCCTAACTGCCCTCCCCTTCTGGCCATCTTGTGCGAAAGTGTGACAGTCAATTTGCATATTAACTCTTTACTATATAGGATGACATGCTGAATTTGAGATAATGTATAAAAAATTGTATTTGATGAAGTATTATTCCTGGCTATGAGATAATTGTGCTTTGGCAGTAAATTGATTTGGGGAACAGAGATATAATAAAGAAGCCAAAGAGTGGAAAATAAATAAAAATTATGTGGTTGAACTTTTCAATACACTAATTGATTCTAAAGCACCTAATCCTGCTGGTGCAGAAAGGAACATATAAAGTTATTGTTTTTTGTAAGACAAATACCAAAAGAAATAATTTTTAAAAAGTCTAATTTTAGTGAAGTACTTAGTACTTGATGTTTGAATAATACATAGTAATAAAAACACTTTGAAGTTTAATACCAATAAAATAAATATATTATTATCGTGATATATGCTAACATACATTAATTAAGAAAAAGGCCCAAAATTTTAATTTTCTTCCATTACCTAAATCAACCTTAATCATCTTAAACTGCATACCTCAAAAATCTGTAAGAGAAAAAATGTTAGCCCTGGCTGGATGACTCAATTTGCTGGAGTTTCATCCCACGCACCAAAGGGTTGAAAACTGGATTCCAAGTCATGGCATATACTTAGGTTGTGGGTTTGATACCCCATTGGGGCATGTAAGAGAGGCAACTGATTGATGTTTCTTTCTCACATCAATGTTTCCCTCTCTCTCTTTCTCTCTGAAATCAGTAAAACATATCCTCGGGTGAGGATTAAAAAAAAAGAAAGAAAAATGCTAATGATTTGTTAAAAAGTAGGATCCTAAGAGTTTTTAAAAATTCATATTGTGCATATAAAGATGCTTGGGACATAAACATTTTTAACTGTGTTCATTTTAAGTAGAACTCCATATTTCTTGGGTTTACATGCAAATTAAAAATGACAGAAGTAGGAAATTTTTAGGGAAAAATTATCTACACTTTGCCACAATAAAATAAACACAGGAGAATACAAAAGCAAGAGGAATAATCAACTTGTTTCCTAAGTTTTAATTTCATTTATATCCTACTACTACTACATTTATATCCTAGTACTACTTCATTCTTTTATTGGTTCAACAAATATTTGCTGACCACTACCCTCAACCAGAAACAGGATACAACTGGGTTCTAGCAAAGTTCCAATCCCCCAAATGTTCAAAGTCTAGAAAGAAGCTACACACAGGAAAGAGCAAGATTCTAGATATCATGGGGAAATATTTTAAAGTCTTAAACAGGAAATGACATAAGCTATAGAATAGGCGTGGGGGGGAGCAGTAAAGCATGTTACTGTGACTGAGAGCATAGCTTTTGTAATCCATATTAAAAAATGTGGGCAGATGCTGATCATGCCAGTAGGGGGACTGAACTGGAGAAGACAGAAATTTGTAATGTGGGCAACTGAGTGAGGAAAGCAGTTGCATAATTAATGTGCAAAGTGCTCAATAAATACTTATTTTTTTCTTCCTTCTCAAAAAACTTACCTTTCTGCACGAATCACACCACTATAGTAGGGGGGATCCCAAGGCATTAATTCCTACAATGAAAAAGTCCACTGTTATGAAAGCTATCAACTATTTCACAACTTTTATCAATAATGTAGCTAGTTTATAAAATGTAAGCCAGTTATTATATCAGAAAAGTTCTATAAAACCCTAAAAATTCATGACTTGGCAGGAAATACCTGCCTCTTTATTTTAACTTTTCTGTAATCAATGAGTGAGAGTTATAAGTAAGGCATAATCACAGAATTTGGGGAAAAGGTAAACAAATATCATTTTAAAATATAAATTAATAAAAGTCAACGTTAAAAGATTAAATCAGCCATGTTGAAATTTCTCCCAAAATAAAATCCATAAAACATAATGGAGGTAAGATCAGTGTATTAAAGGTAAGATTAGGTTCTTTCTAAACCTAAGCAAGAAGCTTAGGGTGGATCCCCAAAATGAAAGTAACAATTTAAAATGTAACTAAAGCAGAATTAACTCTAATCTTAGCAAAGAAAATATGTCATGGAGAAATGCTATATAATCACTGTTTTTGACGACTGGTACGGAACAATGAAAAAGACAAGCGTGGATCTTGGCTATTGTAAACAAGGCTGCTATGAACATAGGAATGCATACATTCTTTCTGATTGGTGTTTCAAGATTCTTAGGATATATTCCCAGAAGTGGATTGCTGGGTCAAAAGGCAGTTACATTTAATTTTTTGAGGAAACTCCATACTGTTTTCCATAGTGGCTGCACCAGTCTGCATTCCCACTAACAGTGCATTAGGCTTTCCTTTTCTTCAAATCCTTGCCAGCACTTGCTGTTAGTTCACTTATTGATGGTAACCATTATGGAAGGTGTAGGATGATAACTCATTTTAGTTTGTTCTTTTCAATCCTCACCCAAGGATTTTTTTTTTTCATTGATCTTGAGAGAAAGAGTGGAAGGGAGGGAGGGAGAGAGGGAAGAAGAGAGAGAAAGAGAGAGGGAGGACATCAACTGGCTGTCTTTCACATGTACCCTGATTGGGACAGGGATTGAGCCTGCAACCGAGGTACGTGCTCTTGACAGGGAATTGAACCCATGACCCTTTCATCCATCTGCCAACGCTCTAATCACTGAGCAGGGCTCATTGTAGTTTTAATTTGCATCTCTCTTATGATTAGTGACCTTGAGCATTTTTTCATGTCTATTGGCCATCTGTGTATCCTCTTTGGAGAGTTTCTATTCAGGTCCTGTGCCCATTTTTTTTTTTGCTGGATTGTCTTCCTGTTGTTGAATTGTATAAATTCTTTATATATTTTGGAAATTAACTCCTTATCAGATGTATCACTGGCAAATACGTTCTCCCATACAGTGGGCTCTCTTTTCATTTTGTTGATGTTTTGTTTTTCTGTGCAGAAGTTTTTTAGCTTGATGAAGTCCCATTTGCTTATCTTTTCCTGAGTTTCTCTAGCCCTCAGAAACATATCAGCAAAAATAGTGCTGTGAGAGATGTCTTGAGATTCTACTGCTTATGTTTTCTTCAAGGGTTTTTATGGTTTTGTGTTTTACATTTAAGTATTTTATCCATTTTAAGTTTATTCTTGTTTATGATGTAAGTTGGTAGTTTAGCTTCATTTTTTTCATGTATCTGTCCAATTTTCCCAACACCATTGATTGAAGAGACTGTCTTGACTCCATTGTATGCTCTTGCCTTCTTTGTCAAATATTTTTTGAGCATAATGGCTTGAATTGGTTTCTGAGGTCTTTGTTCTGTTCCATTGGTCTATATGCCAGTTCTTACATTAGTACGAGGATATTCTGATTACAACAGCCTTGTAGTAGTTTGATATCTGATATTGTGACACCTCTAACCTTGTTCCTTTCCCCAAGATTGCTATGGCTATTCAGGGTCTTTTTAGGTTCTCTATAAATTTCTGGAATTTTTTGTTCTAGTCTTTGAACTATACCATTGTTATTTTAATAGGAATTGCATTGACTGTATAGATTGCTTTGGGTAGTATAGCAGTTTTAATGATGTTAATTCTTCCAATCTATGAACATGGTATATGCTTCCACCTATTTGTATCTGCCTTAATTTCTTTCTTCAATGTCATATCTATAGCCTTTATATCCCCATATGGCACATCACATATTTTTTTTTTTCATGTGCTTATCGTGCTTTCTTCCCCTAAGCTTCATAAGACAAGAAACTTGTTTGCATTTTCTCCTATTTTATCCTGGTGGCACACTGAACACCGCCTACTACTCAGTATTCACCCAATAGCTATTTGGTGACTGAGTGAACAGCACCTCCCAAACAGACTGTTTAATGCACTTAAACTATTAAACAGAACACCTGGCACTGAGTAAGAGCTCTGTAAATGTTAGCTTCTATCCTTATTACCATTATCCTTAAAATTTCATTTTAGAAATTAGCTCCTTGAACAATAAGGTACTCTTCCTCATATTCCATGATCATATGTCTATCATGGACGTACACCAACGTAAGATACTTGTAGGTTTACTTTATTTTTCTAGTCCTTGAGTGTTCAGTTCCTGCCACATATTTCCTCCAACAGATGATCATTTACTATCTGCTAGTATAGAGTGCAGGCTCTAACGATACAAAAAAAAAAAAAAAAAAAAAAAAAAAAGGACATGACTCGTGCCAAGGGGCCAATGATGTTGCAGACAGTAGAAAGATTAGTGGGTCAACAATCTGAGAACATCGAAACAAATGGTACATCCTGTCTGATGTTGAATGTTGAACCATTGACACAAAGCCTAGGAGAAAGGTATTTTAATCACAATGGAATCAGGAAATATTTGGAGGTGAGATGAGTTTTGAAGAATAGGATCACTTAATGCAGATGAGAAAGGGGGGAAGGCATCCCAGTATATGGGTATTTGTGAATTATTGGAAGCCAATTACCATAGTTGCTGGCATATAAATGTCAGTTAGAATTAAAGAACAAGGGAAAGCAAAGCTAAAGTAAGTGAAGAGAGTGCAAAAGCACCATACAGTTATTAGTAGAGAGCAAAGGGCACTAACTTCGCTGATAAGTACATCAGAAAATAAGGCTAGAGAAGAAGGTAGGGTCAAAATCACCAAGGGCTTGATGGGAAAAAACTAAGAAACAGGAAAAATTACATAAAGTGACAGAAAAAATGTTAAACAAAAGAGTGACAAGATCAGATTTGCATGGAGCAATAGAAAAATGTTAAACAAGGGAATGACAAGATCAGATTTGCTTTTTAGAAAAATCCCTCTGGTAGTGATTAATTAATTCATTAGTTTCTATTTCAGATAGGTGCTGAGTACATATTCTGTGTCTAACATTGAGCTAGGTACATTGTTAGGCACTCAGAATCCAGGATGGTTTTGAGGGGGGCCATACGAAAGGCTAGAAAACCAGTGTGGCAACAATATGGGTGAGAAGTAATAATAATGACCTCAACCAGGACTGTGGCAATGAGCCTGAAGAGTAGGAACATGGAGTTCTCCAGAAGATAGAATCTATAGGACTTGATAACTGATTATAAAGGGTTGGGGGAATGTAGGGCTTGTTGAAACACAAAATTGTGGGACTTAAGACTCAGTGAGCTGCAGATGGGGCTAGAAAATTTGTACTTCTAAATGTGTAGTTCCCAGGTGATGCTACTGCTTCTGTTCCAAAGAAGACACTTTGAGAACCACTGGTCTAAAGTAAGTACAGGTTCCGTCTTGGGGAAGAGAGTGAATAGCGGAACCATTCACCAAAACACATTCTTTGTGAGAAGATGGGCATTTAACAAGTAAATGCCTGCCAAATAACCTTCATCAACGACTATATAAACATCAGATTGTTGACTCACTTATCAGAGCCTGGCCAGAGTGGTTCAGTGGTTGAGTGTCAACCTATGAACCAGGGGGTCAGGGTTCGATACCCGGTCAGGCACATGCCTGGGTTGTGGACTCCATCTCCAGTAGATGTGTAGGAGGCAGCTGACCAATGATTCTATCTCATCATTTATGTTTTTTTCTCTCTCTCCCTCTCTGAAATCAATAAAAACTCATTTAAAAAAATGTATAGGATATTAAACCGTTGTCGGTAATATCACTGGCAAATATGTTCTCCCATGCAGTGGGCTTTCTTGTTGTTCTGTTGACGGTCTCCTTTGCTGTGCAGAAACTTTTTATTTTGATGTAGTCCCATTTGTTTATTTTCTCTTTAGCTTCTGTTGCCCTAGGAGCAGTATCAGTGAAGAAATTCCTTCGGCACATGTTTGCAATTTCACTGCCTGTGTATTCCTCTAGTATTTTTATGGTTTCCCGTCTTACGTTTAAGTCCTTTATCCATTTTGAGTTT
>PVJC01033886.1:0-19051 GCA_004026665.1 Murina feae
GGGAGGGCAGTTAGGGGGTGATCAGGCTGGCAGGGGAGCAGTTAGGGGGGATCAGGTCAGCAGGCAGAGGCGGATAGGGGTAATCAGGCAGGTGAGCGGTTAGGAGCCAGCAGTCCCAGATATTGAGAGGAATGTCCGACAGGTCGCAGATTGGAGAGGGTGCAGGCTGGGCTGAGGGACCTCTCCACCCCCATGCACAAATTTCCTGAACCAGGCCTCTAATGTTTATTATAAAAGTAGATCTCTGTGATTTAAGGATCCATTTCAATGCCAAGAGGTCAACATTATTAACAAGCTTTATGAGAGATATCAAATTGCAAGCTCAAGAATTTTGCAAAGACAGATATGTAGAAAAAGAAATTACAGATGAGAACAATGAGCTGAAGAATCAATATTCTTACCATGACCATCCCTCCTGAATTGACCACATTGCCTGCCACTGGTAGTGTCACCGTGACAGTCCCTTGTCCACTGCTGGTTGTATTGGTGTTGGCTCCTGTCTGAACAATCTGTGCTCCTGCCAAACTGGCTGCTGGGATGGTGATCATGCCTGAAACAGGGACTGTAACTTTAAGAAAATAAAACATAAAACAACAAACAGGTACACAGAAAGAAGGGAACACAGTTAGTTCCTCTTCTATCTGGCACACACTCATTCACCCTGGAAAAACATACTAAACTATTAAGGGGGGAAAAAAGCACTCACCCTCTCTCTGCCTGGTTTACTATATAAAACCCATGTAATCACAATCTTGAAACTCTTATTAACTTTCTCGGTTATAGCTCTGAATAAATCTATCCTTGAAATGGGTACTTTCCTGGGCATTACTATCATAGTTTTCAATAGGTGGTGAGACAGTTTGGAGTCTTCCACTTCTGTGGGTCAGTCTGACTATAGCTATACCCAGTTTTTGTACATATGAACAATCTGCTTCAGGATGGAAATTTTATAAACTTGTAAACTGTTCATCCTAAACTGACAAGGAATCAGCCAGTTGCAGGTCTAAAGCTTAAACCAAGCATTCCAAATCCCCAAACTATCAACAGCAGCACGGAGGAGAATGTGTTTACCATTTCCTGAGTTCCTGCCAGTGCTCAATCCAGTTCAGGCCCTCTCCTGAGTCATAACAAAAGCACAGTTACTGCATCCACTGGATCGTACATACTGCTAAGTCTTAATCACAAGTCAAACCTTTAGTCATGGAATCTAACTGAGATGTCTTTTTGGATTTAACTACCTGACAAATGCTTCCAAAAGCTCTTACGTTTTATTTGAGCCATCTCCTCCTCTCTGAAATACATTCTCCTCTCAAGCCCTATTTCATCTCTCTCTGTAGGCATTATTTATTCCTAGAACATACCTCCACAGGATTCTGCACTACATTTATTTGTTCACATGTATGTCTCCATTGTTAGGCTAGAGTTTCTTTGAGAAGCTCTTCTTTCTTAGCAAAGTTCTACATACATAATAGGCACATAATAAGTAGTTTTGGAATAAATTAACTAAGTAGTGGCCCTGATAAAAATACATCTAAGCAACAACTCCTATTTCCAATCTTTTTTTTTTTTAGAAAGTATTAAGTAGAAGATTAAAGCTTATATAATCCTTATGAGCAGTCCTTTATTAAAAATTATTTTTCAACTACAGTTGACATACATTATTATATTAGTTTCAGGTGTACACTCGAGTAATTAGACATTACATAACTTACTAAGTAAACATCCCCATAAACCTCGACCCATCTTACACCGTACAGTTATTAGGATAACTGACTATATTCCCTATGATGTACTTTATATCCTCAGTAGGCTCAATCTTTCAACAACCACTTAGGGATTCCTACAAATGGAAATGACGCTGGTCACGTATTGGTGGCGAGGATCTAATAACAATCAATGAAGACGTAGAGAAAATCTTATTTTTTGTTCAAAAATATGTCATGTAGAGATCACCACAAAATTTCTGAACGTCATTTGCTCAAGGGATGAAGATGAATCCCCCAAAAGTAGACGGAAATGAATGGGCATACTTACCTTGCTGGAGAATGGTACCGTCTGCATTAACTGGCTGATAAACAATGGTTTGCCCTTCAGCAGTCTGTGCCACTTGCTGCCCCTGGACAGCAATTTGCTGCTGTGTCTGTAGGAAAGAAATTATAACACAATTTAAGAGATTCTAAAATACCACAAAGGACCATGTAGTCTTTTTCTCTTTTTCAAAATCCTCATCCCAGGATGTGTCTTGACTGATTCTAGAGGAAGGGAGACAGAAACAATGATGTAAGAGAAACATCTATTGGTTGGTTGCCTCCTGTATGCATCCTGTCTGGGGATTGAACCCGAAACCCAGGCATGTGCTCTGATCAGAAATCAAACCTGCAACCTTTTGGTGTACAGGACGGCGCTCCAACCAACGGAGCTACCTGGCCAGGGCTAGTCTTTTCCTTAAAAAAAAAAAAAAAAAATACACACACACACACACATTTGATGGTTATCTAACTCATTTCTACTTCACGTGAACTATATGGCTCAGCTGTCTGACCCTTCTAAATCAGCTATGCTGAGTTCAGAGCTAGTGGAATTACCTGGGTCTGGCCGGCAGTAACGGCTGTCTGGGGCTGCTGGATGATGATCTGCTGGGTTTGGCCCTGCTGGCCCTGCACCTGCACAGCCTGCCCACCCTGGATCTGGATCTGTCCAGGTGGGACCAACTGTATCTGTGGAAGACAATACAAAGAAAGATTTGTACCCTGCAGACACTGGTATCTTTTGGTCCTGGAGTATTAGGTATCCACATTCCTCTACAAAGAGGAAAACGCTGTGAAGAGGGAAAAAACAAACAAACAAAACAGAAGTCCTGTTCTGCTTTTTTGTTTATTTGTTAATCCTCATCCGAAGGATATTTTCCCACTGACCTTTAGAAAGTGGAAGGAAGGGGGGGAGGGGAAGAGAGAGAGAAACATCGTCCATTGGTTGCATCTTACACACGCCCCAACCAAGGCCAGGGGATCAAGCCTGCCACTGAGGTATATGCCCTTGACCAGAATCGAATCCGGGACCCTTTAGTCCTTGGGCCAACACTCTACCCACTGAGTCAAACCAGTTAGGGACTGTTTGGCTATTATTTATGAGATAATTTGTTTTCAACTTATGAAACAATGGGGAATTCTGACTGCTGCCTCAATACTGGATATTACAGTAACAATGTCAGTTTTTTAAAGACGATAGTGCTGGCATGGTCACATTATTTTTAAAGCATTTTTATTTAAAAATATATTCTGAAGTATTTTTTACAGATGAAATGACATTTTATATATTCAAAATAATTCTTGAGAGAGTAGGTAAATACAGATGAAACCAGGAAGACTGATTATATGCTGATAAATGTTAAAGATGGGTATGGTGATTTAATCACAGTTTTTTCTTTTTTGTCTATGTTTGAAGTTTTCTATAATATAATGTTGGGGGATATAAGTTATTTCCAATTTTTCCAACTCTAAGCTGGGATTGTATAAAAATGTGTAGAAAGTATTTAAACATGCAGAAAAATTGAGACTAACATATCAGACACACCGGCAGTCAACATTTAGATTTAACAAGTTAGTATTCTGCCATATTTGCTTCATTTAACATTCCCTTCCCAACTGAAAGGTAATCACTATATTAAAATTGGTTAATACTCCTTACAGAGCATATTTTATACATGTATATTCATAAAAATATGATGCTGCTTTGTAAGTTTATAAATTTTATATAAATGATACCATATTGTATCTTTTTACAATTTTCTTCTTCAGTCAACTTTGTTTTCAAGATATAGCCAGTTAAAACAGAACTAGTTCAGTTGTCTTATTTGGTATAAAGTATCACACTACATAATCATACTATAGTTCATTCATTCTTGTTAACATTTGGGTTTGGTACAATCCGTAGTTTTTGGCATCTAGTAGGGGTCTTGGAACATATTCCCCACGAATAAGGGGGGGTACTCTAGTCAAGTCAAGATTTTTAAAATGTCTTTAAGAAATCCTTCTCCACCCCACTGCATAAAGAAAATTCTCCTGTAAAGAGAATCTAAGGTTTCACAGTATGCTTTTTACATTTAGATCTTTAATCTAACAAGTATTTTTGAATATAGTATGAGGTAGAGATTTTCTGTATCATTTTTTAGTTAGTTTAGTTGATATACATTATATTAGCTTCGTGTGTATAACACAGTACACATGAAGTTCACTGTAAGTCAGTCTAACAACCATCTGTCACCATAAAGTTATCACAGTATTATTGACTAGAGGCCCAGTGCACGAAATTCGTGCACTCAGGGGTTAGGGTCCCTTAGCCTGGCCTGTGCTCTATCATAGTCCAGGAGCCCTTGGGGGATGTCCGATTGACGGCTTAGGCCCCGCTCCCTGCAGGAAGCAGGTCTAAGCCATCAGTTGGACATCCTTAGTGCTGCCGGGGAGGCAGAAGAGGCTCCTGCCACAGCTGCTGCACTTGCCAACCATGAGCCCGACATCTGGCTGAGCAGCGCTCTGCCTGTGGGAGCACACTGACCACTAGGGGGCAGTTCCTGCATTGAGAGTCTTCTCCCAGGTGGTCAGTGCACTCATAGTGACCAGTTGTTCCGCCATTCAGCTGATTTGCATGTGCCTTTTATTACATAGGATTATATTTTCTATGTCATACATTACATCCCAAAGACTTATTTATAACTGGAAGTTTGTACCTCTCAATCCCCTTCACTTTTTTCATCCTTCGCCTGCCACCCTCACCTCTAACAATCATCTCTTGTTCTCTGCATCTGTGAGTCTGTTTCTGTTTGTTAGATTCCACATATTAACTGAAATTATGTATTTGTCCTTCTCTGTCTGACTTACTTCACTTAACATAATACCCTTTAGGTCCATCCACATTATATATTTCATTCTTAAACAATTTATTCACTGATATCTTACACTATTTTTGTTATATACCAACTTCCACTATTCTTGACACTCTATTCCAGTTCCATTGTCTATATCAAGCCAAGGGTCCTAACCTAAAATTGTATGCAAAATGTTCCATTTATCTGGACATCCACACCTTTTCTAAGAAGAGGGCACAGGATCTCACTTGAATTCTAAAATAGAGCATCCAACATAATAAAGAGTAAGAAGTACTCTTCTAAAAAAGAATTGGAATCTTACGCATTCTAAGAAAGGCTATGGGATCTTACCTAAAGCCTTACATACGTTAACAGAAAACAATTTTTCTACAATGGTTTGATTAGTTATAAACAGTCCTGCTTGGAGGGAGGAGAATAAAATAACCCTGTCAGAGACTCTTAAAGGCAAATAGATAGATAGATAGATAGATAGATAGATAGATAGATAGATAGATAAAGTATCATAAAATCATAGAATTTAGAGCTGGAATGAACCCTAGAAATCACCTGATATAAACTGCACATTCAGATGAGAAAACTGACATATGAAAGCTTGCTTAATGGCAGACCTGGGAATGAAAAGTCAGATCACTGCGTCCCCAGCACACTGTTCCTAACACTGTATCACACAGTCCCCATTCAGGAGTGGAAAAGAAGTTGTTGAAAGGGGATGAAGAGGAGGCAATAGAAGGACAGAAATGAAATAGTGTGAAAAAGTGTTAAAGTACACATACTGAAAATACATTTAAAGCCTCATACATTTATTCATGAAGAAATGTGGAAACTATTTTTAATCCTAACTACAACTCTGTTGTGGCAAAAATATGCCAATAGCTTTAAAAATGTTCCTACTCCTTAGCCAAGCAATTTCCACTCCAAAGAAACTACCCTAAGAATTCAACTGAAAATAAAACTATCATAATCAAAAAAATTTATAGTAACCTTACCTATAAAAGCAAAAATAAAGTAGGCAGGGTGGAGGTTGGCTGACTAATGTCTCCCTCTCACCTCTCAATTCTCTCTCTCTCTCTCTCTCTTTCTCTCTCATATTCCGTTCCTCTCTCCCTTCCACTCTGTAAAATAATCAATGGAAAAAATAACTTCAGGTGAAGGTTTGAAAAACAAGCCATCAAAGGAATGTGGAGAAATCAGAAGTCTGACTTATCTAGCAGTGTGATCACGGCTTTTTTCAACTTGTATTGAATTCCTCCAGAAAAAGTAAGACACCAATGTGATCACTTTAACTATTAAAACAAAATCTATATAGTAAAAAATTGTCGTTCTTCCTCATTCCCATTTCCATGCTAACAAACAAATACATTACACAGGGGTTTGGCTACTAATTACAAAGATAATATCACGTAGTATATGTTTCCCTGTAAATTATTTTCCACCAAAAGTACTTCAGTACTAACCACCATCCTATGGCAACAGTTTATCATTTTCAACAACATAATATTCCCCATATGAATATTATATGACTTATTCAACCACTTCCTTATTCTTATTAATAGGCATTCAGGTAACAATACAGCTTTTTTGGTGGTACGATGCTGGAATAAATGTATTTGTACATTTCTCCCTATATATCAATGCTATAGGGTTCTCAGAAATGGGATAGGTTTATGTATTTAAGAGTAAGATGCCTTCCAAAATGACTTCAGAATTTGAAATTACCTAAGTAATGAGTGTATCCTTTCCAATTTTAACCTAATTTTTGCTCATTTTGCTCTTTTCCTAACTTCCTTTGAGAAATATTATTAATTTATTTTCAATTAAAAAGAAAAGGCTATTAAGTTTTGCTCCAAATACAGTGTAAGGTGTGTGTGATGTGTATGGACTGAAGTATCTTTTTTTCATTACTTGCTAGATGACTTAAATTATTAATTACATGGATGAAAAGGATAGCATTTCTAAGCAAAACCAAGAATCCCCAAAGATTATAAATTTCCTCCCTTACTGACATAAAATGCCAACAAAGCTCATCCAATGAATTACTTTTATAAAACTTGATTCCCATTTCTTCACTTTCTTTACACTGATTCAAAAATCATGCCTAATTAGTCCTTACCAGAGATGTGCAATTTCTGTCTAGTTCTGCTTTATCACTGGCACTACAAAGGTGGACTATCGACTAAATGCAAATAGAGGGCAGGAAGCAATTAACTGCAACAATATCAATTGTCAAATAGCTTGTAATAACTATTCTTTAAAAACTTCTACTCTGATATTCTGTCTAAACACTTTTTCATACCACTCACCTGCTGCAAACCCTGGGACCCAGATACAGGTACTTGCATGATGGTTTGACCTTGTCCACCAGGGACAGCCTGGACCATGATGGGTTGGCCAGTTGACGTGATTAACTGGCCTCCACTGACCTGCACCATTAATGGCTGCCCTTGGACCTAGAATGAATAAAATAAGTACAATGAAATAACATAAGACACAAAATGGTTTTTACTAAAAGACAATTACTGGAACTATTTTGCTGCCTTGCTAGAGGGGGAAAAGCAGGAGAGACCCCATGATAGTAAGTCTCAAGTCCTATCTTCTTTAAGCATCTTTGGTATTTTTGACTAAAGGCCAAGTTGAATACTTTAAAGTCAGATATAATGGAATATATATCCAGTCTTTGGGAAGTCTCAATAGATCTAAGGCATTTATCACCAAATACAGGCTAACTCCATAAGAGGCATTTAAATAAAATGTCAAGACTATTTGCCTTTTTAGACTAATATCCAAGAATGATCTCTAGTGAGGGCTGAGGAGGAGGCAATGAGAAGGGTAGCTAATGATGGTGATGATGGTTAAATAAAAATTCTAAATAACCTGGAGGGAGTAAATCAAACTACACAGCAATACAGGAGGGCTGGGTAGCAAGCCGCTCTGGAATCTTACGTAGAATCCTTTCTCAAGCATAAATGAAATGTACATATTTTACCCTCTTCACCTTATATTCTAGGAATTGTAATTTGTTGTTGTTGAAAAGAGCCCACGAGTAAAAACTGCCTAGCAATATTTTCTCATCAGTTTGTAGTATCTGCGATGGAATTCCTTGCACTGGGCCCTGCAATACTTGCAGTTATTTTAATTTTAACAGAAGCAATGACAAATATGGAAATTATACAAAGCACTGAAGCATATAAAAAATTTCCAACTTTGAAGCTCCCATGAATACACAGAAAACTCTAGAAGCCAGTCCATTGTAAATGCTCTGTTGTAACATTTTGAGTGCCAATAAAAGAAACTTAGTAATAGAATGCTTCCTAGAAGCCAAAAAATAAGCCACTTAAAAAGTGAAATGGAGTGACTGTTCAACAGAATAGCTGAAAGTCAAAAACTCATTTTCAAATTCTATCTTTGAGGAATTACTTATAATATTACAAAATAATATTTGCATGACTAAAATAATCATTCTTAATGCCAGTGAAAAATGTTCAAATGAAATTATCAATCAGACCTTGAGGAGTAAATGAGACATTAAGCACCCCTCCCAAGTGTTCCAGAAGCTTTAGAAATATTTGAAATCCTAGTTTTTGTGAAACTGCTCATTGAGAAATTCCAGTTTAATATTAAGAACTTTAGAAACTGATTCCTCTGCTTTCTCCTTCCCTTACTTCCCAACCCCGAATCAAATCCCCCATTACACCAATGTCTGCACATGTTCTAACAGGGAAGATTTTTTCAGAATATTTATTGCATGAATAACTAAAAGAATTATTTAAAGTTTTCCAAAATAATGAGACCTTTAAGGAATAGTTTCTATTATTTCCATAAACTGTCTCCACTTCTTTTAAATGAAATCTACATATGTAGGAACACAAGTTTTAATTTTATAGATCTCTGTCATCTGAACTTCTCCCCTTGTTGACATGCTGTAAGTGCACATAAAAAACCATGAGATTTCCCAAGAAGCACACTTGTATTTATAACATATGAATGATTGCAAAGATACATGCATCAGACAAAAAGCCATACAGTTAAGAGCATGTTACATTCCCATTCCACAAGTGGTTAATGACAGTATTATTTTATATATCAGTATGATGAAGTAAGCATGAAAACATAAATATAAGCTGCTCTGAGATTTACAGTTTGGGAGAACCTACAAGTTCATGTTCTTTCAGGCTAATTTATGTTCAGAATTGGCATCATCAAACACTGTGGGTGGCAGATGTGGGGGTGGAGTTGAAATGGTAAAGTAAAATGATTACAATAAGGGGTAGATAACTGCAGGATGTTTAGCGGTTCTACATTCTAGGTCCTACTTTGAACTATTTTCATTTAGTGGACGAATAAAGATAGGGTACCGAAGTCTTACCAGTTTCTCAAAAATACAGTCATTTTAGTCAAAGTAACCTACAGACACAGAAAAGATTAATGCTCCTGCTCCCGATTTAATATTGGAGCTGGCCAAAACATCACACTGCGTTTGGATATCTAACTTAGCCAACATGTTAGGGAACTGCATTGGGTAAGTAAGAATTCTTATAGTGGCCATAAGACCTAACACCAATAGAAAGTGGATCTATCACACTGATGTCCAATCTACAGGTATGGGATCATCTTTGCAGATCTGATAAAAAAACAGGTCACTATTTTTCCAGAAAATAGTAAAGAGGCAGCAGTTGAGAGATTAACAAGATGTAGTGATTAGATGAAACTGCCAAGTAAATGATTATTTTGCACCTGATTTACCCTTTTATAAAAACAATCTAGCCTAACTAATGTGCATGTATTTTCTCCTCTACTATTATAGTAAAGTTCATGAAATTTTATCTTGCAATCTGACACCGAGTTGAACTCTAAATAGGTTTTGATGTCACTTGTAAGAATGTCTTCCTATCCCTTATGACAATTTTTTCCAAGGCATTCCCAAAGAAACATACTAGCCAAATGCTATTTTCAGAAAATTCACACTGGAGTCACTACATGACTTGGCATGAAACATTAGAAAACCAGCATGGTATAAATCTTAAAGACAAGTTAGCATCAAAAACATGCAACTGACTTTGCCATTCCTCCTTGAGATCCTACCACAAACAGCACCAGACATGAGGAAAGGAGAAGTTCATGCAGTGCTTACAGAGAATCAGAGAGGGCACCACTACCTGGAGGGTCTGGACTTGCTGGCCTGAGGCGGATGCCACCTGGGCCTCAGTCTGCAACTGGACAGCAGTGACACCACCCTGCTGCTGAGAACAGGAACAGGAAGAGCTTGAAATGTGTCAGGAATAAAATGTATGGTTCAAGGCATGAGATCACCTTACCTCTTATAGGGGAGGGAGAGATGTCTTTCAACAACCCCACTCTACACAGGACTCCCTATCCTGAAGCTATTTGGTTGAAGGTAGCAGGACTGAAGATATTAGCCTTTGTCTCCAGAGTGGAACTCAAAACACTTCCATGACTCAAAAATGTCAAAACAGTTGTTATCGTTAAAACAAAAATTGTTAAGGTAGTCCTTCCCTCCAGAAATAGGCATTTGATGCTTTTGCCTACAATGTTATTTTAATGTCTTTTTTTGTTTCCTCAAACGAGTGCACAAAAACAGAGGTTTTAACAACCTTGAAACTACAATGGAAAATTTCTGGGGCTTAAATGCAATCATCAGAAAGGAAGAAAAAAGCAATCACTGTGAACCAAAATCATTTTCATGAGGTTACTGTTCCCATGTCCCTAAATTAGGCAATTGAACTACCTTACAAGCAATTTCAACCTAATTTTTATGTTCTGTGCTGGCAAGTTCTGACAGAACAAAAATTCACCCACCAGGGGACGGGTGTGAATGGAGGGGCCCTTCATGGAATCCCCTTTACAAAAAAGGCAGGTGACTCTAACTACTCTATTAACCAAGAGTAGCTCTTTCCCTTGATCATTAGATAGAACTCACCAACAAATTTTTCTTTGTCCTCCCTACAAACTACTTTTCTATATTATCTAAGAAACAAAATACTCCTAATCTTGGCCTAGGGTTAGACTGATATATGATAATTTCTCCTATGGAGAAAAACAAGAGAAGTTTCACTAAAATAAAACCACATATAAAGCATCAGAAAATGTAAGCTGTGTATAAATTCACGGAAGTAACCCATTTAATTAGGAAAGTGCTTTCTAATATGTGTTTATCCAGATAATGGCTGTCTATTAGCCTCGTGGTAAACTAGAACTTTTCAGACTAAGCACTGTAGTTGATCAAGTCAAACAACAGTAGACTCCTTAGAAGCTGACTATCTTGGTTTGTGTATTGTGGCCAATACCTTAGTTGATCACACACTAGCTTAATGAAGTAGAAAAACAACCAAATTGAATCCAGAGAAAACAAAAACTCCAAATTTCCATCTGAAAACAGACTATGTGCTTTGACTTTTAATAAGATAAAAAGGGGCAATTTAAGCCCAGCTAGTGACTCAGTGTTTGAGCTTCAACCCATGAACCAGGAAGTAACCAGTTTGATTCCCGGACTCCGTCCTCGGTGGGGGACCTGTGGGAGACAACCAATCCATGTGTCTCTCTCATTAATTTTTCTGTTCTAACCCTCTCTCTAAAATCAATAAAAACACTAAACCAGGCTCCCATGAAGAGCAAATTCTCAGTGGCCACGGGCTGGATACAGAGTTCTGAACACGGAAAACAGCAGAGAAATCACAAGTTTAATCTTCGAAAAGCACTTCATTAGCACAAGTCATCAGTCCCATTCTAAGATCTGGTATCTCTGAAATAATTCCCCAGCTGAACAGTGCTGTTACCAGCTCCATTGCTGTGACATTTAAAGCAGTTTTACTTCCATACCTGCTGCTGAATCGGTCCAGCCTGTACAACAATCTGCTCCGTGGAACTATTGCTGTTTGCTGTATACTGCTCCATGGTCTCTCCAAGTTAGAATCCTATACACAGGGAATTTCACTCCGGAGATTATAGAATACTGAGATGCACTCCTATTAGAAATGTTGGGAAAAAACAAGAGTAGAGATTGTCAATACGCTATGCCAGATGATTAACTTTGAGACTTATCACTGTACTTTATTTGTAAGAAATCAGCATGAGAAAATAGAAAATGCTTATACAGCGTCATTTTTAACTAGGATTACAAGGTACAATCATGACAACAATTTCATAATTCTATTTCAAGATTTAAAAATGCTTTTATCATTTCAGTGGCAATCTTACCTTTCAATAATAAAAAAGCAATACCTGTATCTTATTATCCTATCCTATATAATAAAAGGGTAATATGCAAACTGACCCTAACAGCAGAACGACTGGGAATGACTGGTGACTATGACACACATGACCACCAGGAGGCAGACCCTCAATGCAGGAGCTGCCCCCTGGTGGTCAGTGAGCTTCCACAGGGGGAGCTCTGCTCAGCCACAAGCCAGTCTGATGGCTGCCATCACAGTGGTGGTAGTGGGAGCCTCTCCTGCCTCCTCAGCAGCGCTAAGAATGTCCGACTGCAGCTTAGGCCTGCTCCCCGCTGGCAACTGGACATTCCCCAAGGGCTCCCAGGCTGCCAGAAGGATGTCTGACTGCCAGCGTAGGCCTGATTCCCCAGGGAGCAGCGGGCCTAGCCAGCAGGTGGACATCCCCTGAGGGGTCCCAGACTGTAAGAGGGCACAAGGGCACAAATTTTTGTGCACCAGGCCTCTAGTATGAGTATAATATCACTTTGTTACAGGCTTATTTAATATGGATTTTTAAGTCTGCATATATACTCTAGAGAAGAAACAATTTCTTTAATTTATAACACGTGTTGCACACCAAACATGTTACTCTAATTCCCTACATATTTAAAACTTCAGGGTTTATTATTTATTAAATAAATTACCCAGACCTGAAGCTAAACATTTCGCTTATGCAAATCTCCATTAAATGGCACCAAGTAAGAAAGCCCTAGCAAGTATTTAGGAGTTTGTATTTTAATCCAGAGCAAGAAATAAAAAGGAATTATACTAATGGCAAAAATAATCCTTTGCAGATTAAATATAAGAAAAAATTTTAAATGGCTATGATTTTCTCTAAAAAAAAAAACTTTAAGTTTTTTCTAGTCATGAATTTGAATGCCTAATAACATGCCACCCTTTATTGCATCACTTTAACTTACGGCAATTTTCAAATATATACAAAAGGAGTGAGAACATTATAATGAACCTCCATAGCCATAATCTAACTTCAACAATTCTCAACTCATAGTCAATCTTGTTTCACATATATCTCAACCACTTTCCACTGTCCCCTAGATTATTTTAAGCAAATCCCAGACACCGTATTATTCCCTAAATCCATAAATACGTCAGCATCTATCTCTAAAGAGACTCTTTTCTCTTTATCAATTTGTAACAATACTAGATGCCCGGTGCACAAAAATTTGTGCACCTGTGGGGAGGTCCCTCAGCCCGGCCTGTGCCCTCTCACAGTCTGGGACTGCTCAGGGGATGTACACCTCCTGGCTAAGGCCTGATCCCCCAGTCAGACATCCCTGTGGCAGCCTGGGAGCCCTCCGGGGATGTCCACTTAACAGCCAGGAGCAGGCCTAAGCTGCAGTCGGACAGTCTTAGCGCTGCTGAGGAGGTGGGAGAGGCTCCCACCACCACTGCTATACTGGCAGCAGCCAGCCTGGCTTGTGGTTGAGCAGAGCTCCCCCTGTGGGAGCACACTGACCACCAGGGGGCAGCTCCTGCATTGAGGGTCTGCCTCCTGGTGGTCAGTGTGTGTCATAGTGACCAGTCATTCCCAGTCGTTCTGTTGTTAGGATCAATTTACATATTATCCTTTTACTAGGGGCCCGGTGCACAAAAATTTGTGCACTCGGGGGGTGGGGGTCCCTCAGCCCAGCCTGTGCCCTCTTGCAGTCTGGGACACCTCGGGGGGAATGTCCACCTGCTGGCATGCCTGGCCAGCCTGGCCAAGGGGCTGGGGGCCATTTTCAGGCTGCAAACGGCCCCTTCAGGGTTTGTGCACTGGGAGATGGGAGGGCTGGTGAGTGCAGGCCTGGACGTTTCCCATCGGAGGGCCCACGATCGCACACGCCTGGTGGGTCCCCACCGCTGAGGGGATACACCTGGCACAGAGCTGGGTGACAAACCAGGGGCGGACGCTGGTGCAGGATCTCTCGGTTGGGCCCTGCTGCTGAGCAAACACACCCGGGGTGGAGCCGGGCAGCGGACTGGCTTTAGATTCTCCACACTGTGCAGCAGGCGCTCCCGCACGCCCTGTGGAGGCCCCGGGGGGGCGGATGAAGGTAGCGGACCCTGGACGGGTGCTCTCACATTCCCCCGAGGAGGACCCTGGGGCAGAGCCAGGCTGCAGACCCAGGACAGGCGTTCCTGGACACCCCGACGAGGCCCCCAAGGCAGAGCCAGGCAGTGGATCCAGGACGGGCACTCCTGGACGCCCCAAGGAGGCCCCCGGGGGGCAAAGCCAGGCAGCAGACCCAGGACAGCTGATCCTGCACACCCTGCAGAGGCCCCCGAGCTCCCGCATGCCCCGAGGAGGCTCCCAGGGGGTGGAGCCAGGCAGAGGATCCAGCACAGCTGCTCCTTGACGCCCCGGGGGGTGAAGCCAGGCAGTGGACCCGGGACTGGCACTCCTGGATGCCCCGAGGAGGCCCCAGGCTGAACCCCTCACCCCCACTGAGCTGACACACCTGGCACAGCTATGCCGGCCGAGAAGGCTCCCAGTGCAGAGCTACCCTGCCAGCCTCCATCGTGGCTGGGTTAATTTGCATACAGCTGCTCTGATTGGCTGGTGGGCATGGCTTGGCTGGTGGGCGTGGCAGCAGGCAGTTGCAACAGAAGCCTCTGGTTTGTTCTAGCTCCATAGCTGCTAGCCTCCATCTTGGCTGGGTTAATTTGCATACAGCCGCTCTGATTGGCTGGTGGGCATGGCTTGGCTGGTGGGCGTGGCTGTGAGCAGAGGCTCAGCTAGCCTAGGCAGGCAGTTGCAACAGAAGCCTCTGGTTTGCTTTAGCTCCCTAGCTGCTGGCCTCCATCCAGGCTGGGTTAATTTGCATACAACTGCTCTGATGGGCTGGTGGGCATGGCTTAGGTGTCTCGGGTAATGGTCAATTTGCATATTACTCTTTTATTATATTAGATATTAGACTAGAGGCCCGGTGCACAAAATTCGTGCATGGGGTGGGAGGGTGGGGGTCCCTCAGCCCAGCTTGCCCCCTCTCACAGTCTGGAACCCCTCAGTGGATGTCCTATGATGGCCCCAGTCTGCCAGGCGCCTTTTTTTTTTGGTGTGTGTGTGTGTGTGTGTGTGTGTGTGTGTCGCCACTGGGGACCTGCCCCCAGCCGCATCTGAGGCTCAGAGCAGTCCTCTGATGTGTGTCTACCTGCTGGGGGCCTGCCCCCAGGCACACCGTCGAGGCTTGGAGCAGGCACTCCCTCTATATTGATCTCTCAGACTCTTGCCCTCCCCTACATGTTGTCCTCTTTTTTTGAGTTGTGTCCAGGGCTGGGTGCTACCTGCCTCCCAAGCTTGCCTACTGCCCGTCTTTCTCCAGCCATCAGAAAGCAGGGAAAACCCCGCCTCATGGTCAGGCCAGCCTTTTCCTGCTCCCTGATCCCCGGAAGGGACCTGGGGAGCCACCAAGCAGGCCCCCAGCCCCCAAGAACTTGCTTTCCCGCTCCCCAGTGCCCCCAAAGGGCCTGGGGAGCCACCAAGCAGGCCGCTGACTCTTTCCCACTCACCAGTCCCCTGCTGCCTTCCTTTCCCACTCCCCGGTGCCGCCAAAGGGTCTGGGGAGCTGCCAAGCAGGACCCCAGCCACTTCAGCCTTGCTTTCTTGCTCCCCGGTGCCCTGCAAAGGGCCTGGGCAGCCGCCAAGCAGGCCACAACGCCCCCGCTACCTCTTTCCCTGCTGCCTTGCTTTCCCACTCCCCGGTGCTCCACAAAGGCCCTGGGAAGCCACCAAGCAGGCCCCTGACCCCCACTGCCTCTTCCCCACTCCCCATTACCCTGCTGCCTTGCTTTCCCACTCCCCGGTGCCCCACAAAGGGCCTGGGAAGCCGCCAAGCAGGCCCCTGACCCCCACTGCCTCTTTCTCATTCCCCAATGCCCCTCAAAGGGCCTGGGAAGCCGAGGCCCCCGACACCCGCCGCCTCTTTCCCACTACCCGATACCCTGCAAGGGGCCTGGGCAGCCGGCAAGCAGGCCGCTAACCCTGCCGCCTCTTTCCCACTCATGGGTCCTGGGTCCTGCGCTGTTCCGCCCTGTGCACTCGGGAGGTCCCTCAGCCCGGCCTGTGCCCTCTCACAGTCTGGGACCCCTCTGGGGATGTCCACCTGCTGGGATGCCTGACCAGCCTGGGTGACAGGCTTATGGCTGTCTCCAGACTGGCCAAGCCCCCAGGAACGTCCCTCACCCCACTGGGTTGTGGCCAGCGTGGGTGACGGGCAGATTGGCGCTTTCAGGCTTTAAGGCTGCCCACAGCTCCCATTGACCCAATGTCCCAGCAAGGCTGGCTGGACGCAGGTTTCTGGGTTTTGTTTATCTTCTATAATTGATACACTGTTCCTTTAAGCTGGCCTACTAACTACTAAGGAAGCCTCCTCTCTGCTTCACCTCGCAGCGTCTATAATAACACAATGTTACTCTTAGGCCTGCTGTTTCCTTCAGCTCCTGAGGATTCTATGATTGTTATTATGTTGCAAACTTGTGTTTTGCTTGAGCCAGTTTAAGAGAGCGGGCAGCAGTTTCACTTTCACTCCTGCTGCAATGGAAGCTGCCGTTTACTCAGGTCTGTGAGTGGCGGCTGCCATGTTGGCTGGGCTAATTTGCATACAGCCGCTCTGATGGGCTGGTGGGCGTGGCTTACCCCGTCTCGGAGAAACGGTTAATTTCAATATTACGCTTTTATTAGTTAAGATTATACAAGAGGATTGTATATAACAATGATATAATTATTCAAGGTTTGTATATAACAACTAGGGGCCCGGTGCACAAAAATTTGTGCACTCGGCGAGGGGAGGAGGGGGTCCCTCATCCTGGCCTGCACCCTCTCACAGTCTGGGACCCCTTGGGGGGGATGTCCACCTGCTGGCATGCATGACCAGCCTGGGTGAGGGGCTGAGGGCTGGCCACAGCACCCTCAGAGTTTGTGCACTGGGGGGTGGGATGGCTGGTGAGTGCAGGCGTGGACGTTTCCAGCCAGGTGGCCCATGATCGCACAAGCCTGGTGGGCCCCCACCGCTGAGGGGACACGCCTGGCACAGAGCTGGGTGGCAGGCCAGGGGGTGGACGCTGGTGCATGGTCCCTTGGGGGGGCCCTGTTGCTGAGCGGACACACCCGGGGTGGAGCTAGGCGGCAGATGCTCGCACACGCCCCACGGAGGCCCCCAGGGTGGAGCCAGATGGTGGACCTGTGGCAGACGCTCTGTGCAGGGCGGAGGATGCTCGCGCATGACCCCGAGGGGGTACCTCCCCAAGCCCCCGCCACTGAGCCTCCAAGATCGCGTGGGCCCACGACTACTCTATTCCCAGGCCTTGCAGGGCCAGGCCGGGCTGCTGGCTCCTGGCCTTGCGGCTGCTCACAGCCATGGAGAACCACCGCGGGCGCAGGGCCTGGGGCGGCCAGCTCCCACCCGAGGCTGCCCAGAACCAACCACTGACGTGATTGCTCTATTCCCAGGCCCAGGCCGAAGGGCCGGGGCCTGTGCGTCTGGCTCCCGGCCCTGCGGCCGCCCACCACTGCTCGGAACCAACCACCGGGGTGGTCTATCTATTCCCAGCCCCATCTCTCTATTCCCAAACTCGGTGACAGGACCAGGGCCTGGGTAGCCGCCCAGCCCTGAAGCTGCCCGCCACTGCCCGGATCCACAGCCAGTGAACGAACACGAGGAGGCCAGGCCTCCGCCTGTGCCTGCACTGGCGTGATTGCTCTATTCCCAGCCCCATCTCTCTATTGCTAGTGGCGGCGGCCGCCCGGCCCTGCAGCCACCCGCCACTGCCCAGAACCGACCGCCAGCGCACACATAGGCAGGATCGCTTTATTCCCAGCCCGGGCCTTCTCGCTCCTCCCGTTCTGCTCCTGCCACTGGTCTGCCCTGTTGGACCCGGTGTTCGGTGGGCCTCTACCAACTTGGCCGGGCTAATTTGCATACCATTGTTCTGATTGGCTATTGGGCGTCCCGAAGAAACGGTCAATTTCAATATTACCCTTTTATTAGTTAGGATAATATAATTATTCAAACATTAAAAAATAGGTGTGTAATATTATCAGATAGCTAGTCCATGTCCAAATTTACCATTCTCATACACTTTAACAGTTAAGGACACAATTAGGTAAATTGAAGTGATAATTAAGAACCATGAATAAAAACTTGATTCAAAAATTTAAGGGTAATTTTCCTTGGAAATACGGGGGAAGCACAGGTATATAAACAAGATTCAGATAAATCTTTTTCCTCTATTTTTCTCTAGGCCTTCATAAATCCTAAAAGGTGAATAGATTATCTGAGAGAACTAAACTACACATTATAAGAGCAGAGTAAGACACTACTCTCTATTAATTCACACATAATGGATGAGATTAGTCACTTGCAAGGTGTCTCAATATTGCGTGAAAGAAATAAAAATATATTCAAGTGCATATCTAAGTATTTAGGAAGAAGTGTATTGATGACAAAAATTTACTTTGAAATGCATCAAAAAATAAGACTGATGGATGAATGGGTGGAAAGATGAATAGATATCTAATAAGACAAGTATGGTACAATGTTAATGGTAGACTCGAGGCGGTGGGTACACTGGTGTTTATTGTAAAGTTCTTTTAACTTTACTGTGAGTTTGAACATTTTTATACTGAAATGTTGAAGAAAAAAAAAATCTAACAAAAATTAAGCTTATCACTCATAACCAAAATGGTATATAATCTTCTATAATAAAAGAGAAACATGCAAATGTGACCGTTACCACCAGCCAATTAGAGCGGCTGTATGCAAATTAACCCAGCCAAGATGGAGGCCAACAGCCAATCAGAGCGGCTGTATGCAAATTAACCCAGCCAAGATGGAGGCCAACAGCCACGGAACTAGAGCAAACCAAAGGGTTCTGTTGCAACTGCCTGCCTATGCTGGCAGTTGGAAGTGGCACCAGGGCACCAGGGCACCAGGAAGTG
>PVJC01033887.1:0-19139 GCA_004026665.1 Murina feae
GGTCTCCTTCTGAACTCTATTCAGTTGCATTGGTTTATTATTATCCTTTTATTAATAATACATTGCTATTGCTAATGATGTGTATTTAGAAGTGTTATACCTGGTTTTAGAAATCATTTAGATTTGTTCTTATTTTCTATAGTTTTGGTTATGCTTGGTGTCATGTTTTGACCAAAATTTTGGAGTTGACTTGTCAATATCCACAAAATAAAATTTTATGGGATTTTGCCCTAACCAGTTTGGATCAGTGGATAGAATGTCGGCTTGTGGACTGAAGGGTCCCATGTTTGATTCTGGTCAAGGGAACGTACCTTGGTTGCGGGCACATTCCCAGTAGGGGATGTGCAGGAGGCAGCTGATCAACATTTCTCTCTCATCGATGTTTCTCTCTATCCCTCTCCCTTCCCCTCTGTAAAAAATCAATAAAATATATTTTTAAAAATTTAGGGGATTTTGATTGCAATTTTATTTTGGATAAACTAATATCCAATCTATAAATGCATTATATTTACCACTTATTTTAGTCTTCTGTAATTTTTCTCAGGATTGTTTTATAGTTTTTTTCTGCAGAGATGTGCATACTTTTTGTTAGATATATGCCTGGTATTCAGTTTTATTTTATGATCTTGTAATGGATATTGATTTAAGTTTCATTTTTAAAATGCCTGTTGCTAGTGCATAAGAAAACAACTCATATATACACACACACATACATGTATGTATACACATATATATGTATATATATATTTGTTCAGATCTTGCTATATTCATTTATTATTTCTATTAGATTCTGTGATTTCTTTTAGAGTTTTTAGATGTGAATAATTACAGTTTGATTCTAACTTTCCATGCCATGTATCTTTATTTTTTCATAGCTTTATTGAGATATAATTGACATGTAAAAGTGTGTAAGTGTAGCTGTGCAGTTAATGATGTAATATTTTTATATGTTGTGAAATTATTGCTGTAGTCAGGTTAGTTAATACCTTCATAACCTGATTAATTATCATTTATTTTTTATTTTTTATTATTTTTGGTGAGAAAATTTATGATCTCACTTAGCAACTTTCAAGTATACTATACAGTACTGCTATGTTAAACCCCTATAATTTATTTATTTACTTATGTTTAAATTAATCTTATTGTTGAGATTATTACAGATGTCCTTCTTTTTTTCCCCCATAGCTCCCCTACACCTGGTTCCCATTCCACCCCAGACCCTCGCCCTATTGTCTGTATCCATAGGTAATACTTACATGCATATAAAACCATTGTCTAATCTCTTCTTATACCGTCCACACCCCTTTCCTTCTGAGAATCATCACTCTGTTCCATTTCCATGCCCCTGATTCTATTCCATTTAGAAGTTTATTTAGTTCATCAGATTTTTTTGTTCGTTTGATTTTTAGATTCAATTGTTGGTAGATATGTATCTGTTGCCTATTTGTTGTTCATACTTTTTATCATTACCTTTTTCTTAAAAAATACCCTTCAGCATTTTATATAATATTGGTTTGGTGATGATGAATTCCTTTAGCTTTTTCTTAGCTGTGAAGCTCTTTATCTGACCTTCAATTCTGAATGATAGCTTTGCTGGTTAAAGTATTCTTGGTTGTAGGTTCTTGCTGTTCATCACTTTGAATATTTCTTGCCACTCCCTTCTGGCCTGCATAGTTTCTATTGAGAAATCAGCTGACAGTCTTTTGGGCACTTCCTTGTAGGTAACTGACTGCTTTTGTCTTGCTGCTTTTAAGATTCTCTCTTTGTCTTTTGCCCTTGGCATTTTAATTTTAATTATGATGTGTCTTGGTGTGGTCCTCTTTGGGTTCCTCTTTCTTGGAATTCTCTGTGCTTCCTGGACTTGGAAGTCTATTTCTTTTACCAGGTAGGGGAAGTTTTCTTTCATTATTTCTTCAAACAGGTTTTCAACTTCTTGCTCTTGCTTCTTCTGGCAGCCCCATAATTCAGGTGTTGGTATGCTTGAAGTTGTCACAGAGGCTCCTTATACTAACTTCATATTTTTGGATTCTTTTTTCTTTTAGCTCTTCTGGTTGGGTGTTATTGGCTTCCGTGTATTTCATGGAGATGAATGAAATTAAACCTGGGCACATTGTAATAGAACTATTCAAGAAACCCACTGATTTTAGAAGAAATAAATAATAATTATTGACCAAGAAACCATTTTATCTTCATCTACATCAAACTTTGCACAAGGAATGACCCTGATATGAATAACATGGAACTTCTGTGAATTTTACCATTCACTAGAAACATTTTAGCTCTGTGTAGAATCCTCTCCCTTTAGGCAAGAAGCAGGCCGTGCCTGGCCAGTGGTCCAGGGGGAGCCCACTGCAAAGCTGTAGCACAGAACCCATGTCTAGCTCATCACTGACATGTAAGATTCATCTGGATACAGGCTTATTGTAGGGTTTGAAACATGTTTTTACTTTTATATTGATTGTGCAGTTAATATTCTCTTTTCTAATTGACCACTATTGCCCTCCTTCCTGGAACAACACTGTTTGGGTAGGATGTGCTCATCTTCAAACTTATTACAGCAATAAGAATTTACTAGAGTTTACATGTCTGTTCCCTTCTGTTCCACTATGCTCTATGGGTTTTTTGAATTAATGTCAATCTTTTGCTGATGTAGGTAGGATAGTATGAAACTGCTTTGGACAGTTTGGGCCAGTTATGCTGTCCAAGAAGTAAATTTCTAGGCTACTCCTCGTAGGTGGCCTAAGTTCATCTGATCTTATCCTTTTCCTACTTAGAGTGTGCCTTGGCCAGAGAAGTATCCACATGGGAGTGTTCCCAGGTTGTAGCTGTGGTTTTTCCATATGACAAGATTTTTTCTGAAAGTGAGCATATTTTTAGTCATGTTGATTTGCTGTTCTTCTACATCACATTGTTATTCTTTCTGATAGTGAATCTTGGGTTAACACAGAACCATCTCAGAATAATTACCAATTTTTATATGGGTTAATAATATCTTCTAAATCATGTAATCTAAAAATAATTTGAGTCAGATGCTAACAAAATGCTTCAGGAATAACTGCTGTTTTTCTGACAACTGATTGTGAAACCTGGAAACATGCATACCTTATAGCATTGAGTATGCAAAATTTGGAGATACTCTATTTTTTTTTTTTTTTACATAGTTAGATAGGATTGCCATTTATTTTCTGTTTAGATATATCACCATTCATCCATATGGAAATATGCAGGCCATTAACTTATTATAACTTAACTATTTACATTATTTTTTACTTAATGGGGCACAAATAAAACTTTCATAGTATACATAAGATGCCTGTTTGAGACATAAAACATTAAATCTGGGGTGGGCTTTCTGTGGGTTAGATGTAGAGCCCACATATTTAATAGCACTGGTTTCAATGACCAGTGCTAGCACAAGGAGAATGTGGTATAATACTTGGTCTGTTTTTAAACTAGTGTAATAATCTGTCATACTGTTCAGTATGTTTGCTTTTTAAAATAAGTAACCACAATTAAGTTGTCCTAGCCCTTGCACTTCAAGAGATCTAGTCTTTCAGTTGTCTATTGGGTCAGTTTCGTTTACTGAGATGGATGTCAAAAACTTTAGGAGCCTGAAAGAATTCTCAGCCAGATTTAGTCTGGTCTCTCATCTTAATTAGATTAATTTCAAAATAGTTCTGTCCACAATAGATGGAGGGGATGAGGAATTGCCTTAAATAACTTTATTGTTCACTCAACTCTTAGACTGTGAGTTGTCAGCCTCTCAGACTGTAAGCTCCTCAAGTGGCAAGAACCACACTTTTCTCCACGTCATGTAAACTGAGGTGCAGGGCAGCACTCTGTACCCTATGGGACTCAGAACCTTTTGTTTGATGTCCCTGACAAGACCTAAAAAATTCTCCCTCAGAAAAACCTATTACAGTGTAGCAAAACTGACATTTTGTTCTTTCTCTTTTCTCATATACCGTAGGACATGTATATCAAAGTGATAATTTATATGAAGCATCTGCTACTGTTCACTAAGTATGTTTTATGTGAACTCCACATGCCTTTCATCAGTATTAAAGGAGCTGAAAAAAGTCTAATATGCAAATCATCCCTTTGGGCGGTTCTTGGACAGGAATTCAACTGCTTGCTATGACGTGCTGACCACCAGGGGGCGGCGTGGAACGTGGAAGGCATCAGCGATGGCAGTGGGTAGCAATGGAGGTGCTGCTGGCCCAGATGGGCCCCAGTGAGAGTGGGACTGCAGCAGGATGGAGAGCAGGTGAGCAGGTGGAGCCAGGCCAAGGGTAGGTGAAGTGGGGGCTCGATTACCCTACCAGTCGCTCCACAGACAGCGATCAGTGGCAGCAGCAGATAGCTGTACTGCCGCCCAGCTTCCAGATGCTAGTGAGCCAGGCAGGGGACCCAGGCCCTATTAAACATCCTGCAGGCGGGATGGTGGAGCAAGTGAGGGAGCGGCACCAGGCCAAGGTGAGGTACCAGATGGGGCTGCGGAGCTGCGAGGCTGGGGCCTCGATCTGGGGCCCAATCTCCACAGGCCACCTTGAGGGACCCCACCTCTACATAAATTCATGCATCAGGCCTCTAGTCTATCTAAACTAATAAAAGAGCAATATGCCAATTATGTGTCACTCTATTACACCAAGCCACGCCCACTAGCCAAGCCACTCCCACCAGCCAATCAGAGCAACTATATGCAAATTAACCCAACCAAGAAGGTGGCTGGCAGCCACGGAGCTAGAGCAAACAGGAGGCTTGCTTGCCCTGGCTATGGAGGAAGCTAAACTTCCCACCTGCCTAGGCTGGCTGTGGCCTCCACTCAAGGCAACAAAGTTTCAATTATAGAAGATAAATAAATCCCAGATACCTGCTTCCAGCCAGCCTTGCTGTTCGTAGGCTGGCCAGGCATGCCAGCAGGACCCCACCCTGATTTGGGACACCTTCAGGGCAAACCAGCTGGCCCCTACCCATACACCAGTCTCTATCCTATATAATAAAAGGGTAATATGCAAATTGACCCTAACAGCAGAACGACCTGGAATGACTGGTCACTATGACACACACTGACCACCAGGGGGCAGACGCTCAATGCAGGAGCTGCCCCTGGTGGTCAGTGCACTCCCATAGGAGGAGCTCTGGTCAGCCACAAGCCAGGCTGATGGCTGCCAGTACAGCGGTGGTGGTGGGAGCCTCGCCTGCCTCCTCAGCACCTCTAAGGATGTCCGACTGCAGCTTAGGCCTGTTGTTCCCTGCTGGCAAGTGGACATCACCTGAGGGCTCCTGGCCTGTCAGAGGGATGTCTGACTGCCAGCTTAGGCCTGATCCCCCAGGGAGCGGGCATAAGCCAGTAGGTGGACATCCCCCGAGGGGTCCCAGACTGCGATAGGGCACAGGCTGAGGTGAGGACCCCCCCCCCCCGAGTGCACAAATTTTTGTGCACTGGGCCTCTAGTATATATATAAAAGCCTAACTGACTGGCTGACCATTGAACCATTTTACCATCTACCTGTTCCTATGATGCGCACCAATCACCAGGGGGCAGACGCTCAACATACAGGCATGGAAACATGGATCAGACAGATGAATCTCAGGGGGAAGGGAGATGGGGGGAAGAGATTAACCAAAGTTACTATATACATACTAGAGGCCCAATGCACGGATTCATGCACTGGTGGGGTTTCTCTGCCTGGCCTGCGGTGATCGGGTCGAAACCGGCCATCCGACAATCCTTGAGTGGTCCTGAATTGGGAGAGGGCGTAGGCCAGCCTGAGGGACCCTGCTGGTGCACAAATTTGTGCACCGGGCCTCTACTATTGAATTAGTTCCTTTTGATTCTTCAGTTTGCTGAGTTGGTTGTGTGTTTGTGTGTTTAAATCATGAAGGGGTATTGAATTTTATCACATATATTTATGGAACTATTTGAAGTCATAAAGATTTTTCCTTTAATATATTAATGTGGTATATTCAATTATTTTTTAAAATATTAATCCACCTTTCTATTCTCAGAATCAACCCAATGTGGTGTTGATGTGCTATCCTTTTTTAAAAAAAAAACGAAATCAAAAACACACAGGGAACTGAAATGAGTTTGCTCATATTTTTTTAAAGATATTTCTGTGCAGTGAAGGCCTGGGGAGAAGGTGGGAGTAGAGAGGAGGGGATTATTGAGGTGGGAGGGTGACATTTGAAATACTTTCAGCAACAAAGATAATAAAAAATAAATTTGCACAGTACTACTATTCTCATACAATGAGTTGGAAAGTATTCATTTTTTTTTTTTTTTCTACCATTGGAGTAATTTGTGCATGATTAGTGCTATTTTTTTTTTTTTTCCCTTTAGATACTTGCAAGAATTTACCTGTTTGGGCCAGAATTGGCTTCTGGCTCATGGAATGGTTTTAAATTAAATATTCAATTTGGGCCAGAAATTTTTCTTATGGGAAAGGTTTAAAATTAAATATTCAGTTTTTATTATTTATTTTTTTTAATTACATAAAGTATTACAAAGATTGGCACAAATATCTTTTTTTCCCCTACCCTTCCCCCAGCCTCCCTACCCTCCAGTGATTTGTGTCCATTGGTTATGCTTAAATGCATAAAAGTCCTTTAGTTGATCTATTACCCCCCCCGCAAGCCCTCTTCCCCCCTTCCCCCCCCCCATCCTTGTTGCTTTAATTTGACAGATTGTTTGATGCTGTTCTGTCTCTGGATCTATTTTTGTTCACCAGTTTATAATGGTTATTATTATCCATAGATGAGTGAGGACATGTGGTATTTTTCTTTCATTGACTGGCTTATTTCACTTAGCATTATGCTCTCCAGTTCATATTCAGTTTTTAAAAAGATATACAAAAAGATACACTGAGAGAGACATGTTAAAATTCCCTATTTTGATTATGATTTTGTCTTTCTCCTTTTTGTTCTATTGGTTTTTTTGTTTGTAAGGTTATTATGTCCAAATTTAGAATGGTAATATCTTCCTAGTAGATTAGCTAGTACCTCTTTTCATTATTAAATAATCTTCTTGTTTTTTATCTTGTCTTAAATTCTACTTAGGCTATTATAATATGTAGCTGTACTAGCTTTCCAAAAGAAAGTGATAACTGACAAGTAATTTTTTTATCCTTTTACTTTCTACTTTTCTGTACATTTTTATTTAAAACTAGAGGCCCGGTACACAAAATTCGTGTGTGGGTATGGTCCCTAGACCTGGCCTATGATTAGGGCCATCTTCCCCAGCTGCCCACAGCCGGTCCCGCCCCCTGCCGCCACCTACCCCCAGTTCCCCGTTTGCCATCGGGTGATTGGTGCCTGTCAGCCGGTGGTAGGACCCGAGAGGTTGGCTGTTTTGCTCGCTTGCCAGCCCCAACACCACCTCTGTGTGTGGGGTTACTAGTGTGGCAGGGGCCATGGACTAGCACCATCCTTGTCCCCGCCACTCACCCCTGGTTCCCTGTTCACCATTGGGCAATTGGAGCCTGCCAGCTGGGAATGGTACCGAGAGATGGTCAGTGTGCCTTGTAGTGACTGGTTGAGTGGCTCTTCTGATCGTTCTGCCATTAGGGTCAATTTGCATATCACCCTTTTATTATATAGGATAGAGGCCTGGTGCACGGGTCAGGGCCAGCATGCCTGCCCTGATGGGGGCCCCGGATCAGGGTAGGGCTTTCTGCTGGGCAGTGGAGCAGGCTGGGGCAAGGGACTGTGGGCAGTTTGCATGTTGGCCATGCCCCCAATCTGGTTGGAGTTCCCCGATGTGAGGCAGGGCTAGCTGGGGTGAGGGGCCAGGGGTAGTTTTCTGGCTCGTCTCACCCCTGATAGAGTTGAGGTTCCTTGCTGGGGGGCGGGACTGTCTGGGGCAATGGGCCATGGGTCATTTTCAGGCTGCCCATGTCCTTATCAGGGTAGGGGTCCCCCCAGGGGAACGGGGCTGGCCAGGGTGAGGGGCAACAGTTATTCTGGTCTCTGGTTGTTCTGGTTGTTATGCCATTGCAGTCACTGGGCTTTTATTATATAGGATTTGTTTCTTCTGAACAGCATATTGTGGTTTTCTTAACTTGGAGTTTGACAGTATTTGTCTTTCAAGTACAGTATTTAGTCAGTTTACATTAAATACGATTAGTAATATTTGCATATTTAATTTTATCATTTTACTATATTTTTCTACATTTTCTATCTTTTTTATGTTTCCCATTTCTCCCTCAAGTTCCTTGTTAGTATTTTTATTTCATTTCCCTTATTTCACCTTACTAAGCTATATTTTTAATTTTTTTCAAAAATTAAAAATAATTCAAATAAAGCCTATTTGAATTATTCAAATAAAGCCTATTATAAATAACTAGAGGCCTGGTGCATGAATTCGTGCACAGGGTTGGGGGAAGGACCATGGGAGGTTGGCCGTGGAGGGGAGGGGCGATGGGAGGTTGGCCGGCTGAGGCAGGGGCCATTGGAGGTTGGCTGCCCTCCGTCACCCTGGGAAAGGGGCTGCATTCACCACTACTCATCCCCGGTTCCCTGTCCTAGCTCGGGGCCAAGGATCCCAGAGGAGATGGGAGAGGAAGCGATGGTCGCAGGGCCAGGAATGGAAGAAATGGATGCTGACTGCCACCGCCGCTGTCAGTGCCCCACCACTGTGTGTTTCTCTGCCCTTCTCCTTCCCTGGCCATTGCCCTACCACCACAAGCAGGAGGGCAACCCCTGGGGAAGGGAGAGGACAGAAGTGAGACAAACCCTGTGTCCAGGGCTGACTTTTAATAGATCGCAGTGAGAAGCTGCTCTGCTACATACGAAAACCCATACCCAGAAGCAGGTAGGGGTTTAGCACCTTGAGCCGATAGGGGCCAGCTGGCTGGGGGGAGGGGCCGTAGGATGTTGGCTGTGGGAGCTCACTGACCACCAGGGGGAAGCTCCTGCATTCAGTGTCTGCCCCCTGGAGGTCAGTGCATATCATAGTGACTGGTTGACTGGTTGTTCCCGTTGTTCGGTTGTAATGGTCACTTAGGCTTTTATATCTATAGATTCCTTTAACTCTTTCTAGTAAGGAAAGTGTATTTGTTCTCCTCTCACAATTTCTGCTATTGTCCTGAATTCTAATCCTTTAGGTGATATAATTTCTATATATAGTAAACTTACACTTCTTCCTGAATTTATTTTTCTTAATCCTCACCTGAGGATATGTTTTTATTTATTTTAGAGAGAGAGGAAGGAAGAGAGAAAAAACATTAATGTGAGAGAGAAACATTGATTATTTGTCATCCATAAGCACCCTGAGTGGAAATCAAACCTGCAACCTAGGAGTGTTCCCTGTCTGGGAATTGAACCCACAATCTTTTGGTGCATGGGGGGATGCTCTAACCAACTGAGCTACTCAGCCAGAGCTCTTCCCAAATTTTTATCTCATAGTCTGAGATAATTTTTTTTCTACCCAAAAGATATCCTTTAGTATTGTTAAAATTTTTTCTCAGTTTTTTTCTCCTGAAAATATTTTCATTTTGGCCATCATTTTGAAGGCTGGTTTCATTTGTTATGGAATTCTAGGTTGGCAATTAGTTTTTAAATGTATGTTAAAGTTATCATTGCTTTGTTTTCTGATTTCCATAGTTTTTCATGAAAAATCAGCTATCAAATTTACTACTCCTTAGAAAGTAATGCATTTTATTTCTCTTACTCTTTTGAGATTTCTTCTTTGATTATTTTTATTTTAAGAAGTTTTGTTAAAAATGTATGTCCTTTTGTGTCAGTTTCTTTTTATTTATCCTGTTTGGAGTTCTTAGACATTCTTGAATATATGGATTGATAGGTTTTGTCAATTTGAAAAATTCTTGATCATTATTGTTTTGAATATTTTCCACCGATTCTTTCTATCATTTCCTTCTGGAACTGGAGTTATTTGTATGTTAGACATTTTTTTCACTATAACCCTGTCCCATATATCTTTTTTCTTGTCTTTTCCATTCTTCTTTTTTTTTTAGTCTGGCTTTTTTTAAATTGACCTATTTTCAAGTTCATGAATCTCTTCTTTTTTGTGTATCTAATCTGCTATTATTAAATCAAGTGATGGTAATCTTTTCAGTTATTTTATTTTTAAGGCTAGAATGTCATTTGACATTTTTATAAATCCTCATTCTTTGGTAATTCTGTTTTCTCCTTCATGTTTTAAACTATATTAATCATAGTGTTTAAATGTCTATACCAATTATTTTCTTGTATCATCTTTTGAATTTGTGTTTATTTTTTTTCTCTTGGTTTGATCATCACTCCTGGCATCCCTGATGCTTTTGTATATGAAAAACTGAGAACGCTTTGTGTGATACATTTTTCCAAGAAGGATTTAATTTTCTTCTTGGAAATAGCTAGTGTAAAGGTAATTCACCTTAATCTAATCAGGAATTAAGATTAAAAATTGTGTTTCTACCATAATGATAACTAATCTCTTTCTATTTTGCCCTTCCTCCTATAAATAGCCATTTAGAGGTTCAAATAAAATTCTGGAATGATTTTTAAGTAGTTCGTAAACTCTAGTTTTTCACTTCTTGGGAACAAAAGAATATAAAACCTTGGCACTGAACATTCTAATATTTTAATATTCAGGGTTGGTTTTCTGCTTGATTTTGTGTTTTTCACTGCATGAAAAGGAATCTGAAAATGCCCCAGGGGTTAAAAGTAAAAAAACAATACAGGTTTCACCTCATTGCATTTACCTTCTGTTCAGGATCTTGGCTTCTCATGTTGTGGCTATCTTGACATCTACAAAGTTCACTTTTTGCCTTTCTCCTGTCTATTAGACTACTTAAGGTTCTTATCCAGAGCTTTGTGCTCTTGGAATCACTAAATGATTTAGTGTAAAAGTGGTAGATAGCATATGGCTTATTTCAATGATTTTCCCTTTTTTACTGAATCTTGAGTTTTAAGTTGAAACCACTTTGGTTGGTTCCTGGTGCCTTCAAGTAGTTTTTAAATTAGTTTATTTTATTCAACTTTATAGTTTTGATCAGCAGGAGGGATGTTTTGATACTGGCCATGCTATCATGGTAGCACTGGGTATTCTCTTTTTATCCTAATTTGATTAGCAGGTTATTTGGGGGTAGGTCAAAGTTAATTACTTTGTTTCTTTATTGTCAACTATAGTTGATGGAAATTTATGGCTCTAAATGGCTTTTATCATTTCTATATAAACTATAGAAAACCATTGCTTTTATTTGAAAGTACTGAAAAACAAACCCTGGAGTAAGAGTCAGGTGACCAATAACCTACCAGCACATATTGCTATCAGGTAACCCTCTTTCTTTTTCTGACCTCTAATTTTCTTTTCATTAAAATGAGATAATGTAAAACATTTACCTTAGATTCTCAGAGAGCCATTATGAGGTCAAATGAAATGATGCATATGAAGTTTTTTTTTCTCAAAGTAAGACTATTATGTAAGTGTATGAGGTTAATATAATCATTATTGGTGCTAATGAGACTGAATGACTAGAATGCTCAGTGGCTTAAACTAGTTTTGATATAGATTTCTCTCATTTTTCTGATACTAAATATTAAGTTTGCCTTCCTATCTGTAACTTATTAGTTTCCTTTATATATGTATTTTAAATGGCACCAAATTTGCTCTGTGGATTTTAGGAGATCAATCCAGTAACAAGCTTGGATTAATTTCTCTGTGAGTAACAATGAATTATAAATTCAGTGAATTTAACAAACAGGAACAGAATTTTATCTTATTAAGAATAGGTCCCCTAAGGTCCCTGAGTGCATTTTACTCACTCTCGAGTAGAGAAGCAATAGGGTCCTTTGCAGCAAACTTACTGAATTACAAAGAGGAATCAGTTTATCTTTGAACCATTATGAAATTCAGGGAATGGATGATATTCACTCATGGCCAATTTTGTAATATGATCAAGAAAAGATTAACTCCTTTAAAGGGTATGCATTATTTTAATTCATGTAATCATTAATTATTTAAAGGTCACAGATCATTAAGTGATGGATTTTAAATGAAAAAATAAATATGCACAAGCTGAATAAGAAGATAGGTATGCATTACATCAGAGATGTCATTCAAATAGACCTGGAAACCATGTTTTTCTAATTAGAGAGTATGACAACAATCTAGGCAACCAGTGCTTGTGAATAAATAGAGTTCTACTCTGAGAGCATTTGGCACAATGTAGCAGAATTCAGGATACTTTCCATGATCCAAAGAGAGTCAGAAATGAATGGATAATGTCCTCTGTTCTTCATTTATGTGAGTTAATCAAGTTGTAATCAGACTCTGTCACTCATATGCATATTGAAGACAGTCTGAAAAGCAATGAAATGTACTCAATGGACAGATAGTCCTAGGATACAGACATATATGGACTTCCTATAAATAATTTTAGAATACAAGGCTAAAACTACATTTTATATTGTGACATTTTGTTTGCTTGTATAGTGCCTGGCCTGTGACTCTCAAAAGTTTGTTTAGTTGTATGTTGAAGAATGAATGCACTATGGAATACACACACACACACACACACACACACACACGACACTCCTTGGGGTGATGGTAGAATAACAATACTGAATAGTCATAAAGGAGGGTTTGAAACATCAATTTTCATTCAAAAACCTAATACCATGATTAAAATGAAAACACTTCCCCATCTTACTTTTTGTTTTGTTTAGTGATATGTTGCATTCATGAATTTTCTAAAATTCTTAAAGACACTAGTCTTTACATTTTTTGTCATTTTTTCCTTTGGTTTTTCTACCATATCTCCATGTTTTTCTCACTTTCCATTCTAAATCATTTTAAATATTATGCATTTTCTTTCACTTTTCTTACTTTATTCCCCCAAATAAAAGTTATATACTTTATTAAGAAAAGTTAGAAAATTAAAAAAAGCAAGAAAAAGAAAATATGCCTATTACTGTATTGGTTAACTTTTTCCAGTCTTAAGATGTATCTTTTCAAAGGTTTTAATCTGTTGTATCTTAATTTTTAATTTAACTTCAAATATGATAACCTTTTGTATTTTAGTAGGTACAGTGTATTCTATTGAGTATATAAATTATAGTTACTTACTCAATCCTTATGCTTGGCCATTAAAAGTAGCTTTCAGTTATTTTTTTTAAAAAGACTGTTATGAGCTTCTTTATGGTCAAAGGTTCCTTTTCCCCAGTATTTAGATTATTTTCTTGGGATAGATTCATAGGTTTGGAATAAAGCCATGTATGTTGGCTGTGGAGGTCCCCTTCTTAGGTTTTCTTTCAAGGGAAGTTAATGTGGAGAGTATAGATGATTGACAGCCTCCAGTTACTACACCTTTGGATCCATCATGCCATTCAGGCATTCACACCGCAGCTGTGCTTCTCTTGGGTTGCTCCCAGCCAGTGACTGAGCATGTTGAGGATAGTAGAACCAACATGTTCCTGTAGAACTCAAGATTATTTTAAGGGACAACTTTGACCCAAAAACTCCCCATCAGCTTGGCTGAGACCTTCTCAGAACTAATCTGTGTATGAAGAAACTCTTCCTTTCCTGTCTCCTTTCATATGTGTCAGACTTGCAGTCATGGCCTGAGCACTCTTCCTGCCTAAACCTCTTCTCCTTCATCATTCATAGGTTATTCTTCCAATAAATAGCTCACACATCCAAATGTTCTTGTCAGCAGAGGACTGAAACTGACACAACAAAGAGTCATTATTCAGTCTCTTGAAATATAGTGTTTGATTTTGTTTTTTTGTTTTTTATATATTTTTATATCTTTCAGAGATGAAGAGAGAGAGAGAGAGAGAGAGAGAGAGAGAGAGAGAGAGAGAGAGAGAGAGAGAGAGAGAGAGAGAGAGAGAGAGGGAGAGAGAGAGAGAGAATGATGAGAATCATTGATCAGCTGCCTCCTACACGCCTCTGACTGGGGATTGAACCTGCAACTTGGGCGTGTGCTCTGACTGAGAATCAAACCCTGACCTCCTGGTTCATAGGTCAATGCTCAATCACTGAGCCAAGCTGGCAGGTCAGTGCCTGATTTTCTTTAAAAAAAATTGTACCAATTTATACCCCCACTGCAGTGAAGTTTTTCAACACTGGATTTTTCTTTCCTTCTTTTTTTCTCATTGATTTGAAGGTGAGAGAATGGTATTCTACTTTTTAAATTTCTGTTTCCTTTATGAGATTCAACGTCTTTTATTTTCAATTTGACATACAAAAATTTATTCATTTTTTTCACTAAGAAACTTTTCTTTTAATTTATAATTATAATAATTCTTTTTTTGTGGCCTTTTGATAGTGTATTTGAATAAAGGTCTCCTTCAGTACTCACTTACTAGTACTTGGGATCAGTTAATAATATAGGGCAACTATCATGATCCATCATTTATTCAAGGATAAACTAAAATCATTGATACTATATAAGATTTGCCAGCAGCAATAGTAGTAGAATCCAGGCCTCCTGTATGTCTCTTAAGAAAGCCATATAATAGTAACATTTCTATTATTAAAGTGTGTGTGTGTGTGTGTGTGTGTGTGTGTGTATGCCCACACCTGAGGTTGAGGATGTGTGTAAATGCAGAGTTTTGAGTGAGAGGTAAAGCATAATGTCTTCATTTAATTGTCTTATATTTTTTTCTGTTAGCAACCGCTTCTCCCCTTTGTTTTTCTTTCACTATTTTTTTGTCACTTTAATTTTCAAGGTGTTCCTGATCATCTGACACTTTGATACTTTTTGGTACTTAAATTATGCACGTGCCAGTCTCTGTGTTCCCAAACTCACATAGCTAATCAAGAATAAAACCAATTATTGTAAATTTACCTTTAGCATGAGTCCTGCTTTCTCTGACTTTGAGGATGGATAGATGCTCATTATGACCTGGTAGACAATTAAAACATGCACATTTAGAGTATGTGTTAGATGTTAAGAGTTTTATTTTACTCATTTAAAGACAAAGATTTAAATGTGCTTGTTTAAATTCAACAAGCCCTTAGAGCCACGAGGCCTTGGGGGTAAGAGGTGCTTAACACCAAATAGCACAGGAGCTGAAGAAGTAATTATATGCCAGACTGAAGATAGAACTGAACAAAGAGTGAACTGATCTGGGAATAGGGGACGAAAACTAAATTATGTCCTACATATCCACAGACCAAGAAAACAGACTGGGAAACATGTTTCTTCTACTTTTTACCAAATTTTATAAGGTTTGCTATTCTGATTTTACACTTCTCTGCATTTTTATTTTAATCTACATTTTTAAGAATCTTAACTGAAATGATGCTTTTAGTGAAAATTACAAAGATTTTATAATATCACATGTATACAGGATTTGAGGTGACAGAAATAAAAAATAATTGGAGTGGAATTTTATTGTCCTTATATCCCAGAAGACCAGCTTTTAAAAGCTACCTTACCTCTCTCACCTCTTCCAAACTGGGGAAGATGGAAGGTGGGAGGCACTCGGACTAGATTTTAGACATTTTAAGGCAGTAGTATTAATATTATATTAAATGTTTAAAATGTATTACATTATCCAGCTGAAATAGTGTGGTAGGGAGGAGGCAAATATATATTCTTTGTTCTAAATCCTTTCCAAGGAAATCTGGCCTATGATTTAAGAAAAGACTCTAGACTGGGTAGTAGGGCTCAGAAGTGACCATAAGTCTCAAAGGACTCCCCCCGCCCCATTTCTCTTAGGTTGATGCTTATTCTTTGTGAAAGTTAAAAATAATACCTATAAAATCTGATGTTATAGGCCCATCATTCTAACTACAAAAAGGAGGTTGTTTTACAAGTCTAAAAAAAATTCTTAAATAAGCTTACTGTGAATATATAAGTACACATTTTTGCAATGGAAATCCTTTTAAAACTTAATAAATTCTCAATTTTTGGTAATGAGAAATAGAGACTCCATTTTAGAAGCCAGTGTTGAAGTCTGTTTTGTCAGAGCACTCTAACAGGACAAAAAGTTTAAGTTCACAATGAATTCCTAAGCTCCTATGCAAGTGCATTTTGCTCTGTTAGTTTTTGCTAAATTGTATGCAAACTGAAAAGGGACTTATTTTTATACTTTATAGAAGACTGAAAGGAGAAAAGCAAAGAGAATGGAAAGAGGAAGTGCTGTGTTCTACACCATATGCTATGTCCTACATGTGGATTTTGCTAAAATTACTGGAATGGTGAAGACAGGAGAACAAGAAGACCCCATTTATTTATTTATTCAGTAAATATTTATTAAGCACCAACTGTGTTCCAGGCATAGAGACTGTAGTTCAAAATTTTATAAGACAGATACCTTATTTGGAGGGTCTTAAATTCAGTGGGAGAGAAAGGGGGAATATCAAGAAATGGAATGATGCAATTTCAGTACAAAGCAAATTGCTATGACGGGTAAGCATAGATTTCGGAAGTGGTGGGCAGCCAAGTTAGAGAATACTTTCCTGAGGAAGTGATAGCTATTTAGAACTGAAGGTTGAAGAGGAGTTTGCCAGGGAAGTCAGGGTGGCAAGGTGGATGAAGAAGAAAATAGTACATTTTAGGTAATAGGAACAGTATGTAGTATTTCAATAGATCAAGTGCATCAATGACTTCATCAGGTTTATGTGTTCAGAGAGATAGTTAGGGGCAATCACACAGGAGAGGCAAAAGCCCTAAGGTGGGAGTGTGTGTATTTCCACTGATAGAGTAGATGCCTTGATACTGGATTAAGGTTGATCCTTTTCCCGAGCTGTTAGTAGGGACTGAGGAATAGATGTAAGTGCAGTTGTTGTAAGTGAGACAGTTCAAAGTCCACCTTTATTTTCTCATCGAGATAGCAGATTTCTTTGCAGATATTGAAGGGAGAGAGTAGAATAAATTTCAGTAAAGGGGGAAACTTGGAAGGCTTATAAAACATTTAGGGCCCAGCTACATGTGGAGGCTGTGGATGAGTAGTGTTGATAGTCTGAGTTTGGGGGACTATGTTTAGTTTCTGAAATCTAGGAGTGGAGAAGGCAAGTAGCTGGATTGCTCCAAGGATTGGGTTTTCACTGATGTTGGTGCCCTTTCTGTTTCTCTCCAACACTCATCTCTTGTCACTGAAGACTTCTGGATGATACTTGTGACTCTCTGCTTGACGGCTTCTCTCCCCACCACTCCATCTCCAGGATGGGGGTGGCAAGTTTGGCTCAAGTGTTGGACTGGCTTTAAGTGCCAAAGAGTTCATGTCACTAGAAGAAGCCTTAAGCAAATAACTAGTGGCAAGTTAGTGGGTAAATAATTAGTCTAGCATTCTCATCCTTCAACTGGGGTTTACTGTGAGGCATGTTCTATAGTTTCCCAGAATATCCCAGTGGGATTGAAGTCCAGTTTACTGTAGCAGGAAGTTGCTTAATAAACACATCCCCTATTGATTTTTCTACCTGTTCCATTTATGGCTGTATAACAAACTACTCTAAAAACTTAGTTGCTTAAAATAACAAGGATTTATTATTTCTCACAATTCTGTTGGGTAGCAAGACTTAGTTGGGGAGTTCTGCTTCACTTAGAATGCCAGAGGTTAGTTATGTAGCTGCACTTGCCTATCTGGGCCAGGAATGTCCTATGGCTTTCCTTACTGATTTGGGGTCTCAGGGCAATGGGTGAAATGGCCAGGCACTCTCTTGGCTTCTTTTCTCCACATTGTTTCTTACTATTCATTAAGCTAGTCAAAGCTTCTTTACATGTTGTCTTGTATCCTGAGAAAGCAAAATAGAAGGTTGCTAGGATCTTTCTGGCCTTGATTCAGAAGTGTGACTTCTGTTGCAATCAGTTAGTCAAAACAAGGTACAGTAAAAGGCCAGCCCAGTATCAAGATGAGGGGATGCTGGGAGCCAATTCCAGCATGACAGCAGGGCTGAATCATCTGGAGTGGCTGATGGCATTTCCCCAAACCTGAAAAGGATGCATTAAATGGATTGCTTGCTGTCAGGCAGCTCAGGGCATCTTAATTTATATGTTATTGCCTCCTACTGGCCAAACACCTGACCAACCAGCGGCATTTCCTCAAATCTGACAATGGACTGTGTATATGAAACCCTAACCCTTTGAAATGTATATCTCCACTTCGCCTCAGGACAATTTGTGTTAATAAAAAGCATAGGGTCCTGAGATGAGGAGAACTTAGTTTCTTTAGCTAGGCTCCTCTGACCCCTAAATGCCTTTCAAAATTATGCTTCTCTCTGGACTCAATTTATTAAGTTACACACAGCCCTCTCCAGATTGCTGAACTCCGCTAATGCCAAAACAAGAACCCCGGCAGGGGGAAACAAACTCTGTCTTTTGATGGAAAAGGCAACAGGCAAGAACATGGATCTAGAAACATGGATCCTTTTCTTTGCAGACTATCTTATTTCCCTTTTCTGCCTTACTCCTTTCTCCCTTACCAGTGTTTCCTGGGATCTTCTCCCAAATAAACTACTTAACATTCAAATTTTTGTCTCAAGATCTTAACCAAGAGATCTAAGTAAGGTAACAGAGGAAAACCAGGTAATGAGGCCTGGGAAACAAGATGGCGGCATAGGGTAGACACCGTAAATGCAGCCGTGAACAACTATTTCAGAAAAACCTCGAAAAGAACACACGGACACAACTCGCACCCACAGGAAGGCTGGCTAAGTGAAAATCCTACAACTAGAGAAGAGTCTGAGACTCAGAGGAGCAGCGGAAGCAAAGTACAGAGGTACGGAGGTGCGCGCACGGGCTCGGGGAAGGGCTGGTACCAGGGGACACGGTTCTTTTCCAAAACGGAGAGAGCCACAAGTCCCCAGCGGCTCTGAACTCCAGTTCCAAGCGAGTTTCTAAGGACCCAGACACCCAGAGAAGGGGGACTGACTGGCACCAGGAGGAAATCCAAAACGGGTTTCTCTCAGCGTTGCTTGCAGCAATTACTGTGGGACACAGAGACCTGGTGTCTCTCAGCGCCGGGCTGAGAAGCGCCATAGCTATTTGCTCCGCCCCGTCCGGCGAACTCCCTGAGGCCCCGCCCCTCCCAAGCTGCGTCAGAGCTAGGGCAGAGGCTTAATCAACGCCTCCTTAAAGATACAGGAGCCAGCCCCAACCCAGTGGCCAGAGTGGGACTAACCTAAACAAAACAGATCCACAAGGAACACACTCGGGGCAGATGCAGTGAGCATAAAAGCTCCA